>JAODPA010114387.1:0-19267 GCA_025585075.1 Nepenthes mirabilis
CGAAACCCAAATGGATAAGTAAATTTTCTTCTTCTTTTTCGCTCTCTTCCTACTCTTTCTCTATCTGTTTCAACACTTGAAAAGTTGAAAGCTCAACGTAAAAATGACATAAAAAAATAAGTCATGCTTACAAAACAAGCCGCAATGCATGAGCGCTCAATAGGTGTGCGTTAGGCACATGTTTATTGGCACATGAGCACTTTATCAAGTGCGCATTAGGTACAACTCTCCTATCCAAATTGATCATGAGGTCCTTTATGCACACATAAGGCATGCCTATGCTGCTGCGCATGTGCACCCTCATAGGATCCCATCAAGTATAGGCAATCCTTCTTGCTAAAGAATCTCCTATTAAAGTATAGATAATTCGAACTTTTTGCAAAACTCCATATGATTGACCAATGAATAAAAAAAATAAGAACATGTATAAAGAGTATGGCACTCACAATTGTGTGATCCATCATAATAAATTATTTCTCATGGCCGTATGGGAGCTATCACCATCATGATAATAGTTTGGTATGTTTCAAACTTTCCTCTTTGTATTATCTTCATCATCATATTTGACCCATTATCTCCGATCATGACTTTACCAAATATTAGCAACTCCCAGTTGATAACATTCATAATCCATTGATATCGAATATCAATTTGTTTCAATTTAGAATAAAATGACGAATTCTTACAAAGATAAATAGTGAGTTAATTGTCACAAAGAAGTATATATCACTCTTACTTGAAGTCGAATTCCTAGATGAACTTCTTTATTCATGATATTTTCTTGATCCTATCATTATAATGAATTCAGATTCAGTGGTAGGTAGCACTACACATGTTTGCAACCTCGACTCTTAAAATGCAGCTTTTCCCACAAACATGATCAAATACCCAAATGTAAACTTTCGAGGCTTAATATCACCCACCATATTGACATTAGTAAACCCAATAAAAAATAGCTTATCATTGCCAAAATATAAATACATTTTGGAAATATCCTAAAGGTATTTCAATATCCACTTTATTGCGAATCGATGATTCTTTTTAATATTAAAAAGAAATCAATTAATAGTTCCAATAGTATGAGCTATGTTCTGCCTCATACATACCATATCATACATTAGACTCCCAATGGCTAAAGGTTAAGAAATATGTCTCATACCAATCTTCTCATCATCCATAGAAGAATTTTGATGAGTGTTTTAACTTATAACATTTGACAAGTGGAGTGTTTATCGGTTTAGCCTTTTTCATATCGAATCATTAAAGCAGTTGTTTGATATAACTTTCTTAAGCCATCCAGATCTTCTTCACCTTCCGGTCAAAAAAAAAATTCTTATACTAAGAATTGTTTTGCCAACCTTGTCTTTCATTGCAAAAGATTTCCCAAATTGATTCTTTAAATCACTAATTCATGACGCATTTCGTCTCACAATAAGTATGTTATCCACATAAAATAAGATAATAATAAAATTATCTTTTAAGAACCTTTGAACAAAAAACATAGTGGTCCAAAATAATTTTCTAGTAGCCTTACTCTGTCACCATTGACTCAAACTTCTTGTATCATTACTTGAGAGCTTGATTTAATCCATAAATGCTTTTCTCCAAGTGTATACTATTTCTTCCCCTTGACTTAGAATTGCTTCGATTGTCCATTTGATTTTCTCGTCAAGATCTCTGACAAGGAACATCGTCTGCTCATCAAGCTATTTCTTCTAGATCAAAGCTTTTGGCTAATACAAAAATAACTTCAATAAAATACATATTCATAATGGGAGAAAAAATATCCTCAATATTGATGATCTTCCATTAGCGAAATCCCTTCACATCCTATCTCATGTTGAAACTTGGTTGAGAATTATTTTTTTCGGACTTCAAGTAAAAAACCTATTTATTCTTAAATACTTGTTTACCCTTAGGCAACTTAGTAAGCTCAAAAGTGTTATTTTCATAAAACAAATAAAATAAAATAAAAAAGCCTTCATTTTGTCTCAAATAGCATTCATCTACTCTATCTTATAGTCGTCCTCCATAACTTCATCAAAATATTTGACCTCTCCACCATTAGTAGGTAGCACATACTCATCGACTAATAGGCATGTGCAGAGACGCTGATCTCTCATGGATCATCAGAGTAGTGTAAGATCGGACACTTCATGATGAACATCACCATGACTATAATCATCAACTTCATCTGCCTCATTAAAGCCGGAAGTATCATGGTCTCCATCATCACCTCAAATATCATCAACTTAAGTTAGTATTGATGCCAATAGCATAGATTTATATTGCAAAGGCGATCATTCTCATAGAAGATTACTTTTTTCTTCACTTTATCGATATCCTTAATTGTTTCATTCTCAACATACACTGCATCATTAGGTCTCACAGGCTTTTTCTTTATCAAGTCACAGAATTGATAACCAAATTCATCTTCAATGTGGACAAAAAGAATACAGTATCATGTATTCGGGTCAAGATTGGACCATTCGTTTCATTATTGCAAGATACCTCCTTTTCTAACCATTTTGTATCAAAAATATCACTATTTAGATACCGTTAGGAGAGATACTAATTACATAAATCCAAGGCTTCAACTGAAACTTCGAAATTCCTACGTATGGATTGTAGGGGGGCCATAGATGCAAACGAGCGGTACATTGAAACTCTGGAAGGAGGAATCACCTGAGTGAGGCAAATACCACGTCGCAATTTACCATGAAATTCCAAAGAAGAAGATATCAAAAATATGACGTCGCATTTCACCGTGAAATTCCAAAGAAGATATCATAAATATTCGCCATTGCCGGGGAT
Source organism: Nepenthes mirabilis (assembly GCA_025585075.1). NCBI lineage: Eukaryota > Viridiplantae > Streptophyta > Magnoliopsida > Caryophyllales > Nepenthaceae > Nepenthes > Nepenthes mirabilis. The sequence continues at coordinate 2,815 of JAODPA010114387.1, forward strand.
CAACCCCAGGTCACCCGCGTGACAGGCGGGAATACTAACCACTATACTACGACGACTTAGATGTTGATCGTTGAACATATAAATTTGTTTTAACCATTACAGTTTATAAAGTGAATGTGATTTAACATAATTTCTGTCACGGCAATTTACATTTTCTTGTGTTGGATCTTCTTTTTCTTATTAACTGCAATCTCAAGCAACCAAGTTTTCTCATAATGTTTATAATTTCCTACTTAAACTAGAATAAGCACAACTATTATCAATGAACAGTCTGCTTCATTTATGAGGTAGCAAGTATATTATAGAATTTAAACATATACACATTTCTATTTTTATTATAGTTTTGGATTTGATTTCACCGGTACAAAACACAGCCATCCAAATGCTTCGTTGTATTCCTGAAACGATCTACACGAACACGATCTACACTAAAAGTTCTTAGATTCTAGTGATCCCTTATATATTCTAACAATTCAAACAGCAAAGGACGTCTCATCCTGATCATTATGGAGCCACATTCACCTCTCTGCACTTAACAAACGAAAAAAGCCAATTAAGACAGCATATGCAACAAGGAAAGCTTCATCCTTTTCTAGCAGTTCAGATTACATTACGATAGATCTGATCAGTTGGGGTTCACAAAATTTACAGATCCTACTTCAGGAGAATGGAGGGCGGGAGAGGGGAAGAAAAGGGCCGAAGAAAGAACTACTTGATACAGCAACATTACTACCGTGGTAGTACACAGCAAGGGCTTTGGCTGGACTCTTGAGGTCACTGATCCAACCGCTTAACCCTTTTGGCTCCCACATTAGCATTTGGAGCTTCATAAGATATCGAACAGCCAAGATCCTGCCGGAAAGACGGGTATTAAATTGATGATGATCAAAAACAAAACATATGTCTACTTGGTCGACCCACCACCATTGATTTGTCCATTAGCTAACATGAAAGTAAGGATCTCCGAGTGACATCTCCTCACATGTTTCTTTAAAAAGGAGGAAAAGTGGGGTTACTAATAACAGCAAGTGCTCTCCATTTTCTTATCCCTAAGAAAGGAGAAAGGGCCATATGAGCTTGGTTGTCAGTACAGTATTACGACTGCAAGTGAGCCGAGCTGAATTGAGCAAAGCTTAAATCGATTCAACTGTAATTATTGGGCTCGAGCTTGAGTTGAGCTTAAATCCTCTAGCTCGAACTCATCTCGGGGAAAAAAAAAAAGACTCAAGCTTGGTTGAGCTAGGCTCTAGAGACAATCCTTATTCTTATATCTAATGCTCTAGCCGATATTGGCATGTAGGATCTCAAGCTCATTTGTTAAACCAATGCCAAAAATAATTTAAGCAAAATCATCCATCAAACAACAAAATATGCTCATATGTCAACCTCCAATACACAATCACCTCCAAGTATGTAAGAATAGTCAGAATTCATTTCCATTACACGATTTCCACAGTTGCATCCATTCAATAATCGAAAATAAGAAAAGGTAAGACTAGTGCAAGTGTCTTTCAATTTCAATGGAAATAAAATCAACATGGACGCCGTTTAATATTTTTCTCAAAGTCTCCATTCCCACAAAATTAATTTTTTCATTCTATTCGTTCAATGCAGCATCAAAAAATCGCCAATAAGGAGCATTTTTCTATGAAATATTGCATCATTTTATGCATAAAGGATAATAGTAGGAGAAATGAATTGTTCAGTGAAGAATAATGTAGAACGCTCTCATGATGTCAAATTACATAATTTATCTTCAAAAAGGCTATAAATCATTTCTAAGGCAATAATCAATTAACAATAATCAATGACCTAAACACACAAAGGGATGACTATAAATTTGTAAGAGTATATGAATCACCACTATCCTGCTATAGAATGAGCAGGTTGAGGAATATCAAGTTGCTAGGGATTCAGTGGAAATTTAAAGCTGCCTGATCTAGCAATAAAAAACAAACAGTAATGACCTGTTGGCATACGAATGCACAAAATAGCATGGCAGCAGATGGCCATCACAGTTCAAATAGTACATTAAATGCAGCATTTTTATTAGAACCAGGTAAAGTTGTACACTAAATGCAGTATTTTATCAGCTACACTCAAAATGCAGCATTTTATAGAGAAATCATTTGGGTGCTCCCAATCATCCAATACTGCTCCAGCATTGGACATTTCACCACAGTAAAATGTATCCCCACAAACAACAATAAATGACTGTTGCCATGTTCATTTGCAGCCCAAGTATTATGGTACACAAAATAATATATATCTGAGTTCCAGTCTACGTAGTTAACACTGGATGGGAACATAGCAACAGTCATTTATTTGAGAGAAATAGCTATTCAAACTCATTATTTCCAACAAAGGGAGACAGAATGGTGCTAAGCCATGATAATTAATCAACCAATGTATGAGATTCTTTCAACTAGAAATTAAAAAGAGAGAAATATACGTGCAATCATATTTGTATCGTGCCATTGAATGAAAACATCAGTATCAACGTCGATCGTGACAATATATGGTGATATATATATATATCAGACACAAAATTTCTTTTTCAAATAGTAATGTCAAGGGAAAACCTTGGCCTATATATAGGAAAATAGAGTATAAGGTATCATTGATACGATGACATATCGTGATTTTCTTACAATATTAGGAAATGTCGATATCAGGGAGCTAATATCAATATATATTTGCCGATGATTTCATGTTGGACAATATTTCAGTCCATGGTCATGGCCTTATCTCGTGTGTGTGTGTGTGTGCACGCGCGCGCGCTTGCTTCCGAGCTTAGGTGCAGTCCCAGTAATTGTAGGAATCTGGGTTGGTCAACCAACAGGCAAAACATGCAGGCCTAGCCCAAGCATGTCTTTTCAAAAGCCAAGCAGACAAACTCAGTGATGGCTGGACATGCGGATGAGGTTAATCTCTAGATGCTAGCTTATCCTTCTAAGGAAAACAATAAAAAATAAAGGATCTGCAAAGGTAGAAAATTAGTGTATGCTGAATTTAACCAAACGAAGTGCTCATTGTCAGCCTCACGAATCTCAAATTAAAGAAGAGAATACACGTACTCCAGGGTTGCCAGATGAGATCATTAGTCACAAGCAGCATGTAAATTGTTTCATCCTTGAATCATTGCTGTGGAACACTATTGCTGACAATAACCTCTTGGGGAAGGAGATTGTATTTGATATCTAGCTCTTCAAAGATTTTCTTCACTTCTAAGACAAGCTCAGATCTCCGCCTGTTTTTCTCAGCAAATTCCTGGAAGTTCATGGTGTGATTGACGTAGAGAACCATCTTAATCTTATTAACATTCTCAATCTCTTTTACCACCACATTGTGATCAGGATGCCAAAAGTGGGAATTTTGCTCCAGGTACCTGAAGGGACAGAATATCTCGTCAAAATTCATTCTTTAGCACGAACTTTCAGAATATGCAACAGCATGCCTGATCAAAAACACGTCAATTTACTAAACATGGATGAAAATATCGGTATCAAAACTGGAATCGATCTTGCTTATTTCTGTATCATCCGTATTAGAGCAAAATGTATTAGTATTGGACATAAAAAATTAGTGGCAAATCAAAACTACGGAAAATATTAGTCAATATATCGTTAGAACAACATATCGCAACTTTGTTACAATATCAAAAAATATCGATATCGGAGGGCGATCTGTATATATTAGTTGATATTTTGCATATACCCAATATTTCATACCATGTTAGCTATAACCAACATGAACAAAACAATATGATTTATTTTAGGCCTTTCTAAACTACACTTGCTTACGTAGAAAGAAAATATCCTGATAATGTAAATGGTTCTAAATAACTAAGTTGAAAAGTCCCAAAAAATATCATCCTAACATATAAACACTGGGAACCAAACAGTCCCTAAACATCTACAACTATATCACCATCATATCACTGATGGACCTCTCCTCATGCAAAGGCAAATTGAAGGGCTAAGCATTGTTTAATTTTTTATTTTTGAATTTTCTGTGGGTGCAGACTTGGTAGGGGTAGATCCAACTAAGTTTACACAGTTCCTGACTTCCAAACTATACCAAATTAAAAGGGATTTACTTTGATTCCCTTTAATTTTATTTTATTCAAAAGATTACGATTTTATTTGCTTTTATTATGTTACGATTTTATTTGATTTACTTTTATTTGATTGAGATTTTCTTTTATTTTAGGAACTTAAGTTATATTTAATTAGCAAATTATATTTCTTTCCAACCTAATCTAGGATTCAGGTTCTCTATATAAGAACCCTACTTTTATTGTTTAAGACATGAATGAATACTTGAGAAATTAAATGCAATTTAGTAATTGTGATTTTCTTCCCTCTCTCTCCCTTGGTTTCCGTTCTTTCTTATCTCTACCCCTCTGATCTCTATTCGTCTCTATCTCTCTGTCTCTGTTATTGTCTCTACCTCTTTGTCTCTCTTTTCTACTTTTTCCCTTCCTCCCTACATCAGTTCCCCTTAACATATATAGAAAATTCAGGCTGACCTCCGCTCTTCACTATTGAACCTGATAAATTTAAGAAAAATTGAACTCAGGGATGACAGCTTTTTGCCATGAGACCTAAACCTACGGTGATTTCATTTTTCTTTACTTGGAAGATGGCAACTATATAAAAGAAAATGAATGCAAACACAAACAACAAACGACAGAGGTAATGCAAACTACTTTATGTTTCAAAATGCAGACTCCACTGCCTTCTGTCTCAATTATCTTCTCTACCTTTTAACTTAACCAACACCATTCAGAAACAGAAAAATAGACCCAATGCCAAAGGGAAAAAATAAAGTTGAGTTGGACTATATTTTAATTAACGGGAATAGAAGCAGGAAGGCACCTTTCCTTTCCAAAATCAAATGTTTACTAGGATGAAGTGGGGAAGGTAGCCTTTCCATGATGGGCTTTATGAAGTGAACATGTAATAGAATAGTTTAAAAGTTTACTAACTTGATCAGACCTTTACTTTCTAACCTTATGTCATCAGCATAACATATCAAGGAAATGATGCATTCAAAACCAGTACGGTGAATTTGAAAATGAGATCTATGGAATTTACTTCATGAAGGAAGGAATTATAAAAACATACAAGTACACGACCGTAAAATGAATCAATAACAACTCATAGCTATGATGTAAATCTTCCAATGCCTCCTCCAGTTAATAATCTAACAGTAGACTGGAAGACTCCTAAAAAATCAGATATTAGTTAAATCAATTGCAATGATTTATACCTCACAGTAAAATCATCAACGAAATTAATATGAAATTATGGATGAACAATGACTTACTTCTTTATTCTGTCCTTTAGATCACCAATCTTTGATAATGGTGTCATAAAATCAATAGAGAACTCCAAAGAATCACCCTGATCTGGGCTCCTGTAGTAATTTCCAATGGCTCTGCTGGCCAGAACTGAATTTGGATAGTAAACTTTTTCTTTATCCCATCTCAAAAAGACTGTTGTAAATATGTTCATCTCTTCAACCACCAACTGGTAAAATATTAATGCACATGCATTAGATGTAATTCTCGGGCATGGGATCAAAATATGTACTAGTAAAGAGATTATTACCATTGTTCCATCAATGACACAACGATCACCAACATCAAATGGATGCATCACAAATACAAATATGATTGCTTCGAATATGGTCTTGCAAGTGTTTCCAAATACAAAAGCAGCCACCACGAGTTGTGAGGAGAAAAAGACGATCAATTTTGTCGTTGCAATTTCTGTCAGGAGTAGCCAGATTATAAACATCATAACAATCAGAATAGCCGACACAAGTTTGTTCAACTGCTTCACTGCTGTTTTGTTATCATTGAGGGTTTGTTTTAGTGCCTGGCGGCATTTGTAGACCTTCAGCTGTGAATAAGAAACAACACACACACAAAACAACAAAAGAGTTAGCCTTGATTCTTTAAAGAAAGTCCTTTCAACTACAAATACATCTATGTGTCCCGAATGTAGAGGAAGATTAGAANAGAAAGAACGCAGAGAGAAGCGAGAGAAAATGGAGGAGAAGAGGGTGAAAAGGTGGCAGTGCACAAACAATGCATGATGATAAAAATGGTTCTGCAAATCGGCGCATGGGGGTTCATCAAGCGCTCCAGCAAAATGAAGGTGTGCACAAGAGTGAAAGAGGCGCACTTTAGGCCCGCACAATATGCCAAAAGTGCGCTCAAGCGCAAGGAAAGCACATGTCAGGCACAAGTGCACAATGCATCGGGTGTGCCACAGGCACTGCAGCATGAACACAGGCATATGTGAGCAGAAGACAAATGTGGGTCAGGTGCAGAAATTTTTGTGTGAGAATTTTTTTAAATAAATTACAAGAGAATGTGCATCAATCAAAAGAAGGAGAATAAATTCCAATTGCCTTCCTAAGGGATATCGATGACTATCTAAAGGCTTGGCAAGAATATTTGTCAATTGGTATTCGGTTGGAATAGATTCTAGAATAATGACACGAGTTTCAACAAGACCACAGATAAAGTAGTGTCTAATGGTTCGTAAATGTTGAACAAAATTTTTAGATATATTGATGTAATAGTGTTATCACAGTAGATTGTCATCGTTTACTAGGTGATACCGTAGTCGTATAGCATTTGTTTCATCCATAGGAATTGAGTATAACTGCTACCTATGGCCATGTACTCTACTTCGGTAGTAGACAAGGAGATGGAGTTCTATTTTACTCATCCAGGCTACTAGATTAGAGCCGATATGGAAACATCTACCGAAAGTACTCCTTCGATCATCGACATTTCCAACCCAGTCGACTTTTGAACATCCGACCAAGTCAAGATTAGAGTCATGGGAGTAGGGAATTCCATAATCGGAAGTGCCATTAACATAGCGTATGATCCATATGACGGCACTCAAACAGGATTCTCTAGGATTGGATTGATATCGAGCACACACACTCACACTAAATGCTATATTAGGTCTACTAGCAATTAAGTAGAGAAATTTACCTATTATACTTCTATAAAGAGTCTGATCTATACATTTGCTAGCGGGATTTCAATCTAATTTGGTCGAAATGCTCATGGGTGTCCGAGTGTATTTTTGGTTGTCTAACCCAAACCGCATGACTAAATCCTCAACATATTTAGTTTAAGAGATAAAAATTACTTAGTGGAGTTGTTTAGTATGAAGACCTAGAAAGAATGTTAATTCGTCTACCATACTCATTTCAAATTCAAAGGTTATACATTGTGCAAATTCATGTGCTTAGGAATCTACAGTGGCACCAAAGACAATATCATCCACACAGACTTGAGCAACTATCATACATTTATCAAAAGTTTTAACAAAGAGAGTTTATCAACACTACCCCTAATGAAATCGTAGTCACTAAAACATAAGATCAGGTGCTCATACCAGGCTCTAGGTGCTTGTTTAAGGCCATACAAGGTTTTTTTTGAGCTTGCACACAATAGCAAGGGATCGACAAATCCTTTTGATTGCTCAACGTATATTTCCTCTTAAATAGAAGGCACTTTTGACATCCATTGGGTAAAATTTAAAACCAATCATATAAACAACAGATAATAGGATTTTATGGGTTCTAGATGAGCTACAAGAACAAAGGTCTCATCATAGTCTATTCCTTCAATTTGAGTGTGACCTTGGGCAACGAGACGAGATTGGTTTCTAGTAATGTGACCATTTTTATTAATTTTGTTTTTAAATATCCACTTAGTACCAATGATACTTGTATTTTTAGGTCTAGGTATCAAGACTTACACATCATTCCTAATGAATTGATTCAATTTTTCATGCACAGTAATAATCCAACATTCGTCATTTAAAGCCTCTTCAACCTTTTTGGGCTCTATAAGGAAGATGTAGCATATATAAACGAGTTGATTAAGAACTCGTTGACGCAAGCTCATGCCCTCACTAAGATCACCTATTATGTAGTATTTAGGATGATTTTGTTTAACTCTAGAAGAAGATTCCTTGACTCGAACGATGTCCTAAGTCTTTTCAAGGCGATCAACAAGGGCTAGTTTAGAATTAGAGTCGTTTTTGTCAACCTCCACTTTCGAGCAGTCATTGTTCATAGATTGCTTATTTGGGACGTCATCAAATACTACACAAATAACTCTATCACTGTTAGAGTACAGAGGCTGTACACTCGATAGGCTCTATTTGAATGAGAATATCCTAAGAAAATTTCTTCATTGCTTTTAGTGTCAAATTTGCTTAGATTTTCTCTATCTCAAAGCATATAACACTTCCAAAAATGTAAAAATATTTAACATTAGGTTTCTTTCCTTTCTAAATTTCTTATGGGGTTTCATCCGTTTCGAGTCTTAAATAGACCCTATTAATTATGTGACACGCAGTGCTTATGGCCTCATCCCAAAAATGCACGGGTATGTTTTTGCTTAGCATCATTGTTTTAGCCATTTCCTGAATAATCATGTTTTTACATCCTACAATTCCATTTTGTTGGGAGTGATGGGTGCAAAATATTCATATTGTATTCCTTTTTCATTCCAAAAACTGTCAAAGTTAGAGTTCTCAAATTCTTTTCCATAACCGCTTCAAATTCGGATAATTGGAATTCCTTTTTCATTTGTGAGCTTTTTATATAGTATTTTCACATAATCAAATGTGTCAAATTTTTCACGCATTAGTTCACTCCATAAGTATCTAGAAAAGTCATCAACAACCACTAGGATGTACCTCTTACCTCCTAAACTTTCAATCCTAGAAGGTCTTATAAGATCCATATGGATCAATTCAAGGGAACACGATATGTGAATGTTACTTAATGTGAGATGATTAACTCTAGTTTGTTTTCTAAGTTGACATGGACCACACACATGGTTCTTGACATTGGTAAGCTTTCGTAGTCCATCAATATAATTTTTTTTTTTGAAAATTTTAGATAAATTCTTAAAGTTTAAATGACCAAGGCATTAATGCCACAGTTCAGTTGTGTCAATTAAATCGAGATGATATTTTAGGACAGGTCCAGGGATGATGTCATTTAGGTTATCAGAAGATCTCTTACCTTCTAATACGAGTGATTTCTTTGTATCATAAATGCAACATTTATCTTGAAAGAATCTAACATCGAAAAGTTCATCACAAAATTGACTGATACTAAGAAGATTAGATTTTAAACCAGACACATACAACACTTTGCAAGGCTCTGAGCTCGGAAATGCTAATATGCCCTTTATTGAGAATACGAGCCCTAGCCCCATCTCCAAATACAATCATTCCATCGGAATAGTCAGTAAATGATAAAAACATAGACTTATTACTACACATGTGCCAAGAGCATCCACTATCAAGATACCACATCAAGTGATTTTGAGCTTTTCATGCGATATGGATAACTTGACAAGCAGAATTTCTAGAAGAGTTTTTTTTTTTTTTTTTTTCTAGATTGCTCTTCTTGATCCATACCTTCTTCCCTGAATTTATTTTCTTTTTCAGTTTTATCACTTGTTCATTTAGTTGTTGAATATGATTGCCAAGTTTGTTCATCTTCATGCTTTGTTTTTGGTTGTACAGAAGATTAATCGTGTGACAATAGGGGCGAACATGCCCAATTTGTCCACACCTATGACAAGTCGGTACAAACTTAGGGGATGAGTATGCTTTACTAGTTTGATTTCCTGATTGGTTTGTGAAATAAGTTTTTATTGTCATTCTTCTAATCATTTGGTTAATCGCAGTAATTCTCCTAGTCATCTTGTTTATGTATAGTCTTGCCAAATTACTAGGTGCAATTATTTTTTCTACACAATGTAATACAGGTTTGATGGGTTTAGGGGTACTAATATTTCTTTTTGGAACAATGGTAGTAAGAATGAAGATAGTTTTTTGAGTTATTATTCATTTTGGAAGTATTTTCTGTAAATCCCAACCCCTTCTTATTACCTGCTACCTTGCCATATGATCAAATATTTCTCATTCCACTTCAGAATTTCTTCATATCATTCTTAGCATTTTCAAGATCCATTTCTAGGGACGTGATTTTTTTCTTTTAAGGGCATGTTCAACATTTCAACATCATAGTATTTAACACTAGCAAGGTCCAATTTGGTTTTAATTACAACTCTTTCTTTTTCTTATTTAGCTAATTTATGATTTAGAGAATTATTTATTTCCTTAACTTTTAAGCACTCCCTAAACTATTTGTCGTAGGTCTCTTAAAGATCATCAAACTCATTACCAAATTCTTCTTGTGAAGAATCGCATTGTTCAGGTTGCTCGCTAGTAGCTTCATCACCACTGATAATGAAAATTTTGAAAGCCATATAGTTTACCTTATCCTCTTCCAAAGATTTTTTGTCATTGTTTTCTTCCTTTTCGTCATCAGTTAATGAAACATTCATAACTTCTATCTTTTAAAGTTTGAACACCCCATTCAGATATGTCCAAAGCCATAACTTTCATGACATTGAATTCCTTAGGGCATTTTATTCTTCAAGTCTTTGTTTTCTCTTTTGTCTTTCTTTATGATACTATGTGTGGAGGCATTTCCTTTGGTGCTATAGGTTCGTTTGTTGTTCTTATTCTTAAAGAACTTGCAGCAATATTTAACAAACAAGTCAAAATATTCATTGCCGAAGGATTCTTTGTTGGAATTATGATCTATCCCTTACTTGATAGACTTTAGGACGATGAATTTATTTTTTATAGATTGAGAAAGAGTGTGTTCATATATTTGTAGTGATCCAACAAGTTTTTTAATTTTTAAATTGTCAATATCTTTGCTTTCCTCAATTACGGTGACTTTAGGTAAAAATCACTCAAGAAGTGATCATGGGATTTTTTGAACAATTCTGTTTTTAAGAATTTTTTTTCTCCTAGGTTGAATGTGGAACATACTATGTCATTTAGTTTCATCAAAAGTTTCATCATCTTTCATTCTGATTTCCTCAAATCTAGTAGTGAGCATTTGCAATTTTAAATTCTTTACTAGTTTCATTCTGAGTGATTTCAAGGATGTCCCAAGTATCTTTAGATGTCTCATATATCGAGATGCGTTTAAATTTCTCAGGAGATGTAACCGTATCTTTAGGAGATGTCCCAATCATCTTTAGGGGATGTCTCGTACAACCATAAAAATAGTATGTAACTCCTACTATTCCAATTATATGCATCTAGTTCCTCCTCTTTAAACCTTAAAGATAGTGCATTAGGTTCATTGCTCGTTATGCTTTTGGGTGGTATCCACCCAGATTGCGTATTACCCCATACCCAATCATCCATGGATTTTAAAAAAGCTCCTATGTGGACCTTTCAATATGTATAGTTACTTCCATCAAAATAAGGAGAGGCGACAAGATTGACACGTATACATCTAGATCAAGTTCAAGGACCTGTTGAGCCTCTGATACTAATTGAGAAAGACTATAGGATCCCTAATCTCAACAAGTTTCAACCCTTTTTTTAAAATGCAAAAGTAAAACACACAAAAATATACAATACGCGTAAAGTATACTCAAATCTAGATATAAGTTGAACAAGTATGCAAAATAAATAATAAATAAACAAGATGAGATTTTTAGTGATGAAGGAAAACCTCAATAACCACAATTATCAAGTAAAAACTTTTTGAATTTCTATAACCAGCAAAAGCAATACCCTAAAATAGTCAACTTACAACCCTAGGGGTACAAATGTACTAAACATTAGCCAACTTACTCCCAACTTGTGACCCTTATCAATGAACTCCTTGGATTTGCCTTCAACAATGGAATCGGACATCCTTCAATCTTCTTATTGATCTTACTTCACGAGCCGTATAATCTCCGCACACCACTAGATCTCAATTTCCACGCCACTTACGTCTCGACGAAGGCTATCAGGCTAAAATAGGTATGTATAATAAGGGAGAATTATAGAAGAATGTGGAATGAGAAAGCCTTTTCATCAAATCTCGAGAACAAATAAATGATTTACTCAAAAGAGGCCATTCACAAGCATTTAAGAAAAGTTTTTAAGAGCATCCGTTTTTTCCTTAATTTTGTTATCTCCTCGACTTGTGAAATGGATATATTTATAAAGATGGTGAAAAACTAGGTCAAAAATATGCAGCAAAGAGGAAGTTCTCACCTCAGCACACGTGTGCTGTACAAGCACGCATCAGGCGTGGAAGGGAAAATAAGGATCTGTGCCCCTACACACTTGTGCTGCTTAGGCACACATCAGGCGTGGGCAATTAGTGTAAATTGCACTCATGTGTGTCTCGAGTGCACATTGAGTGTAAGCACTCTGGACAAAAAATGCTAGTGCACAGATTGGGCATATATTGGGCGTGACCAATCTGGACAAAATATGCTTGTGTGCGGCTCGAGCACACATCGAGCGTCAGTAATTTGGACAAAATGCACCATGCGCAGATCATGCGCAATTCAGGCATAAATACTGGTAGTTGCACATTTGCGAGCATATGGAGTGCATCAGCCATAAATTTACACGATACTTGACAATACTCCAAAAACCTATGTCAATACAAAATAATCCTGACATGAAGTATAAAACTATTATTGAGCCTTCCACTAACAACTTATATTTTTGGGTTTGCTGGTTCTTTGATAAGAGCAAAGGACAACAGCACAGGTACAGCCTAGCTATCATAACATTCTGACTGAATCATCAGTTTGTTGCAAACCATCTACCCAATATGTAACTACTAAACGCAACAGGAAAGAGAAAATAATCTGACATTGGAAGTGTTCAGGTGGAAAAAGATAATATGAGAACTTGACCAGTTCAGGTTATGGGTTACTCACAGCATGATCGAGTAAGGAAACAGAATGAATTTCACAGCACTACTTGGCCTGTGTTCTGGAAAATGACTTCCTCAAATGTCTTAAGAAATGGTGCAATGTGCGACTCACTGAAACAACTCTTACTGACATAATAGCAGATTTAAAGCCAGCCACAGCTTATAAGGATACTCACAAGAGATAGGAACGGTTTTGTGCCAACTTAAACTAGAATGTAATCAGGTATTTCTTATGAAATACAAAACCGTTAACTATGATGTAAACACGCCTTTCAGCCATCTATTAGATTCATTTAGTTTTACTTTATGACCTTCAGTTTTTCTAGGCCTAGTGTGTGTTGTATACCCTTATATTTTCTGAGCAAAGTCTATCAAGCACACTCGCATTGAAATCCATTTAGACCCTTCACTGCTGATAGTCAAAGTACGGAGGAGCATAAAATTGTTTTATACTAGCAAGCACAATCACAATCAATTCCATAACTCATGAAATTATCATTTATGTAAACAATAGTAAATGATGATTTTACATAATGCTAGGGATTCTTTATAACATTAATCTCGACATAATAAAAAATGAGCAAAAGCATTTGTGACCACAGAACCCTGAAGCAGCAAGATGGAAAAAAGGTTCAATATATGAGCAAGATAACAGAGCACAAGCTCTTACCACCCAATTAGAAAAAGCTTGCAGACTTATTTGTCCTTTCTCATTAACTTCAAACAAGGGAAATATATGATCCACCTCCTCCTTGATCAAGAATCGGGAAAGGTCACCCTTTTCTATGTAGCTGATAAAGCAAGCAAGCAACGCAACATGTCAATCAGAGTAGATAGGAAATGGACTAGAACATATAATGTCACATTTAAATACAGTCTACAGCCGCAGGAAACAACTTACTCGGTATCACCTTTAACATTTCTAAATATCTTAACCGTAGTGGCGATAGCCTGCTCCTCACTTGTAATCTTATCATCATCCAATTCAACACCACCTTCAATAATTTCTTCAGAAAGCATACCCGAAATTGTTGACAACCCCGAGTTAGCTACTACATCAACCAACAACTGCATAGTCCAAGCAGGTACTCTTTCTTGCTTCAGCCGATGAAGCTTAGCCATATCAACCACCTTTTCCTTGTGAGTTGAAGTGTGCTCCTGCCCTCCGTGACTCCCTGTTCCACTAACAACCTGTGCCGCCTCCACCAAAGGACGCCCCGAGAGCGTCTGGAGCACAATGTGATGAAACATGGACTCTTGAATCCTATCAAAGAATCTATTCAAATGGAATGAAGAAGCCAATATCTTGAGCAAAATAGTCTTAATTAACCATAAAAATGCACCTATTAGAAGAGAAACAATAGTCCAAGTGACCAAATCGAGGATTTTTCTTGTCTTAGAAGTTTGATTGACATCTGGTTTGAACAGCAAAACCCATGTACCCAGAACAACACAGAGCCAGATGAACACCTCAACACTTGACTTCAATCCATGAGTAAAATACACAGTATTCTTCTTCATCAAAAACTTCCACTCAATCAAGAACACAATAGCATGTATAATCCAGTGAGTGACCAACATTCCAGAGAAGATAACCAACAAGAGCAAAAACCATTTCCAGAGCTGTAACCCAAATAGCACATGCCCTTTGAATAAATCAACAGTTAAACTGGAAACTAAGCATCCCAATATACACAAGAAAACAGCAAACTCAGCTAAGAGCTTCACAGTCTTCCTCTTCTGATTTCTAGCACTCAGCTGATCAGTTATTCTCCGGTATATCTCTTTCTCATCTGGGCCTTCTTTAGTATCAACTTTTACCCTCGGAGTCCTCTGAGCAAACGAAGCTTCTCTACTGCCGATGGCCGGCAGTGATCTACATGATTCCTGCGACTGAGAAGTGCGCTCCGCATGTATTGCTGAATCAAGGGATACCGATGGTTCGCCGAATCGAGATTTGGAATTTGATATGAGTAACGATCGGCGCGTAGGAGAGTCAGTGGGTATTTTGGGAGGTTTGTCAGGACTCGGACCGAATTTAGTAATTTCAGGCGATGGGCAATTGTTTGTTGGTCTTGAAATCGACTGGGCTTCTTTATCATGCAAGGACCCTAAATCGATTTTGTTGGATTGCGTATTAGCTGGCATTGGAATAGCCACTTCTTCCAGGCCTCTGTTGTGTAAACTTATTTCGCCTCCCAGACGGTCGCCGGCCTTGCTGCCCATCGAAATTCACCTCAGTAGTTGGTTCAGAACTAGGTAAAGAAATTATATGGAGCGTGAATGGGTTGTTTTATGGAGGTGAAAATGACGGATGCAGCCAAGATGAACCAGGAGACGGCGAAGCCAGCAGCAAATGCAAGCAGTTGGGAGCTGGGAAGGTGAGAGACATCAGCATCAAACAGTCAATAGAGCGCACACTACTAGGTTGACTATCCACGCCCATACAAGAGGACGCGTGCCCATCACGCGCTGTGCCAACTGGCGTCTATCAAACCACAGCAATTATTCACTTGCCGCTTGTGCACTCTTCAGACACAGAACCCATCCTTTTCTAATCATAACGTTCATTAATTATAGATACCTGGCGTCTATCAAACCACAGCAATTATTCACTTGCCGCTTGTGCACTCTTCAGACACAGACCCATCCTTTTCTAATCATAACGTTCATTAATTATAGATACTGCTGGCTGTCTTCGTTTGAAAATTTTCAATTTTTTAATTAGTAATGGAAATTTTTAAACATTCTAACACTTTAAAAAAAGGTTGAATATTATCAATGACGTTACATTTCACTTCGCAGAAAATTGGGTTCAATGGGTTAACCCATAAGAGAAAAAGAATGTTAGAGGCCATATCGGTCATTAGCTTAAACAAATCAAACATACGGCTCAAATTTAAATATTGGATAATGTATTTCAAATAGTTAATTTTATTAAATCTTTGATATGTTAGATTAAAATTTTTATATGTTGGATTTGATATTTGTCCTATGTTAAAATCTTTTATTTTTAAATCTTAAAATTTAAATTTTCGTTTAATAATCAATATTGAAGTACTTCCTCTTTTTTAAAGAAGGAGCAGAGTTTTATTGTTCTTAAATGAGAGTGGATCTACCACTTGTACTAATGCACTCATATATTTAGATATATGGCCAAAAGAGAAAGAGAAATACCAGAGAGAGAGAGAATGATCGAAGGAGAAGAATCAAAGAGGCGTAAATCAACAATTACTCCACTATCCCCACTACCTGCTGTCGTCGTCAAAGACATCACCGTCAAGCTGCTGCCGTCGCCTTCGAGCAAATTAAAGACAAGTGATATTTTCCATTTTACCGATTTTATTTGCAAGTGACTCTCCATACTTCACATATTTTCTCCATTGCAAGTGTTTTCCTCGCTTATTTACTAGAGTTACAAGTGATTCGCAGAGTGAGAAAGAAAAAAAGAGAGAGATCGACCGATCAAAATCGGAGGATGAACCACAATTTTCATAAAAAAATCTTGTTAATAGTAGAAAGAATCGAAATTATTTAAAGATTTCAATGGTCGGTAGGTGTCCTTGTACCGTGTCGAATCACCGCAGACGAAGCAAACCTAGGGCAGCGACAAAGAATGAAGAGGCAGGAGGAAGAAGAG
>JAODPA010114398.1:0-19058 GCA_025585075.1 Nepenthes mirabilis
GCTTTAATATTATTAAAAGTACATGATATATGTGTATAGATACATGTTTACGTATATATATATACTTGTACAAGTAAATAGATGCATATAATTCTTGTAAGAATATCGTAGATGCGGGCAATTTTTATATGCTTATATGGGGAGATTTATAGATCCATGTAGACGGAGGTAGATGAAATTTATATTGTAAGTTTTAATGATAAAGTTAATGTTGCTAAATTATTTTGATCAGAATCTGAGCAATCTGTCGGGATGGAATTTAACTGATTCTGATCAATTGGTCGAGATGGAATTTAAGTAAAAGTGATATCTTTCGGTTAAATACTTTGTAACCTTAGAAATAATATCAGTGAATAGGAAGGGTCAATATTGTTTGGGTAAAAGTATGTCTAACCCAAGGTGCGCAGTGAGGCACAAGTTGATGCTTGAGAGGCTGAAGCACTGAGTTAAGTTTGACTAATAGTGGGTTTGGTTGTTTAGTGCTATTGTCTAGAGTCACATGATTTGGTCAATTGATGTAGGGTTGTGGGTCGATATTATTAGAATATTTAACGTGTCCTAGAAATTTTCTTTTTTCATCGACAATAACGTTCGTTGTGTTAGTCTTGATCGTATGAGTATGGTCCTTATCAGTATCAAACAACATTTATACCATCGTAGTTGCAAAGTTTTTTCTGCGTTATATTTGATTTGCGTGAGTATATGTGTTATTGACTTCTTACAGTTAAGGTAAAAAAGACTATATAAAAACATTACAGTATCAAGAAATATGAAATTTGCGACATCTTAGGATAGTTTATAGTCATTGGATATCGATTTCTATATCATGGTCGTAAGGAGATATATTGCCTAGTGTGGAGGGATGATTATAGTCATACGACTATTGTATTGTGTGGTATAGATAGATATCATGGAAGGATATGTTGGGTTTAACATGTCCAAGGTGACTCTCGTGATTTATGGGTGGGTGGTGTGTGCGCTAGGAATATTTGTACTCAGTTTGGTAGAAGCCTAGTAGACCATGAATTTGATCATATGTCAAACTTTTGAATATCAGGTTTTCTATACAAGTACACAATTGTCAGGGGGATATATGCGGCCTTTGGTTTATAATGATAGAATAAGATTTAAGAGATTTGTTATAGTGTCTCATTATTATTGATACCTCTTGAGTTTGAGATTCAAAGTAATCCGCGAGTTGTATACGATAAAGTGTTGAATTCTATGATATTCGGATTTAAAAGAATCCATGATATTTATTATTATTTGATATTTATGTCGTTCATGCTGATATTCAAATAATGGAATCCCTATTTATCTTTTGATGC
This sequence comes from Nepenthes mirabilis, assembly GCA_025585075.1. Lineage (NCBI taxonomy): Eukaryota > Viridiplantae > Streptophyta > Magnoliopsida > Caryophyllales > Nepenthaceae > Nepenthes > Nepenthes mirabilis. The sequence continues at coordinate 1,329 of JAODPA010114398.1, forward strand.
CAGATTTTGAAAATTTTCACTTGTTATTGATAAATTTTATTATCGTTGTGATTTGAGGGTTTGGTATAATTTGTTTTACTTTTACTTTTAAATCGTGATTATGATGAACCGTAAATTCTCAGATAGAGTTAAGTTTTATATTTTTGTTGTGGCATTTATTTTTTTGATATTTGAGATATTTGTTATTTACTATGTGTTTTTATCATTATCACTTATTAAGTATTTGACTCACCATTATATTTTATTAACTTTAGATTTGAGTTGCAGTGAAACTTTCAATTAGAGAAGATTCTGAAGGTTAGTTGCTATCATTCTAATGAGAGACAAATTGGATATGTTATTGATAAAAGCTTGGTAATTTTCTTTGGGTTGCGACCCGTGATTTTAGTAGTTTTTATTTTGAATATTTGTATGATGTATTAACGAGAATACAGTTTTTTAGTTCAAGAATATTGAAATTATGATGGATAATTAATGATTGTAGGTTTTGAGGTTTTTTTCGTATAAGGGGTCCGAGTAGTATTTGATGATTAGGGTTTGAGTCACTACAAATTATCTTCTACATAAATGTGGCTCGTCACATCCCTATTTTATGGCTATGACTCTTAAATATCACATTTATCCATCACGATTATGAAGACTAAATAACTATTTAGATAACAAATCAATATGAGTACTTGAAAGAGTGTCTACCCAATATCTGGATCAACCAATTCAAAGGCTAAAATGGTTATTTAATATCCATTATAATCATGATTATAAATGTAAGTTCTTTTAGTACAGAATCTTTTGATGTCTTGCTAAATTAAGTAATCTATATCTAAATACTGGTTTATACACAAGTCTTGCAGCAGTCATGCATGAATTAAAGGTTGGAAGCTTGTCTTTTAGACAATTTATTTCCAACAAAAATATCCTAAGACAGGTATTTGTCCTTTAAAAAAAACATTTTTCCCCCTCAGTCCCCTGATTTGCTTATTAATTTGTCTAGTGGGACACCAATTTTAATTTCGGAGGATAAATTAGGAAGCCAATTTCAAATCTATGACAACTCATTTCAATTTTTGGCATGCTGGATCTTGTTTAGAAGCTAAGGTGCTTGATTTGAAATCTTTCAGGTCAAATATTAATTCATGGTACATACCATTAGCATTATTTGTGAGAATGAGTTAAGTAATTTGTTTTCCTGAACAACTACTCACAGTCCACCTAAAATCCCATGGGAACCGCAATCATGGTGAATGCACATACCCGAGGATATATTGGTAATCCTAGAAAATGCTCCAGGTGAGTAAGCCCGGGGAAACAATGCGAGTCATGGCAGCACTTACTGTCCTATTAACCTTGGAATCGTTGCTATGGCTGATTAGCTGTAAGAAATGTCCCAAGATGATCGATAAATTCTGAGAGAGTTCATAGTAAGCAATACAAGGCTTGACCTCAACAATCCCAGGTTTCAACCTCCATAAGGCGATAAAAAATAATGCACCTTCAAGTGTGACCCCCATTTAGTCAATGTTCCTTACAGCTGGCTGATTCTATGGTGGATCAATTTCGTCCTAATTGGAAGGATGACTTGACAGTGGTGATCGAAAAGCGACACTGGAACATTGACACCTAAGATCCCAGCAAGAGCCGATTCTCTAAACTGGCAAAGATGAAGGATCATGAAGTAGCACTTCATGTCTTCACTCAAGCTCTGAAACCTTGCATATAGGCAAATCTCATCGAGGTGAGAAATTTCTCAACCCTAAGAAGTTATTTCCTTCGTCCACGTGCAGGAAACAATAAAATAATCAAGATGCAAGCATTCCAAGAGCCTCTCTAAACTAGTCCCTTCAAGTCACTAGGACGCCTTGTTAGGAAAAATGGCATCATACTAGCAACTAAGAACGCACACAGCAGTGAAAACAGGAATAAGGAAGAAGAAGAGTACACTGAAATTTTACGTGAAAAACCCTTCTCAAATAAGTAAAAAATGGCGGAATACTTAGTCCACAAACAAAATCCATTATATAAAGATGGTTACAAAAACCATTGGGTTATACAAACCTTTGAAAAGAGAAATGAAGAACAAAGTACGAGAATACAAAGAATTTTACACTTTATTTTCACTAACTACTCTTCTTTTTCTTCACACTCTTACACTTATCTACCTTACACACACATTTTACAGAGTTCAATATATATATATATATAAACTTAGGCTAAGCAAGCAACTACCTACTTAGCATGATGGTTGCGTGCACAGCTGGCCATATTCTACAACAGCTGGCGCTTGCTCTGTCCTGTAGTAGACGGTGCATACATTCCTTTGCAAGTTGACTTATCATCTTCCCAGAGATGACTTTTGCCTTTTTGAAACCAGCTATCAAATCAGGAAAGTCAATTACATGCTTTTGCAGAAGAGAGCAATTCAGAATGCTTGTCCTTAGCCAGCTAACCTTCTGGTTGACGACCTTCTTCTCTAAGCTAGTCAACCTCTCATTGACCGGCCGGTCTTCCTTCTTAACCTTTCTTGTGCAAGTGACAAGTTTGCACCATCTCTTTATTAGAGTCCTCGGGCTTAATCATAGACTTCGTCCCTTAAGAAATCCTTAGGCAATACTGTGCAAGTTTGTGGACGCTCAGCGTAAAAGTTCGCGGATTAACAGTCAGTCAACATGTTGACCAGAATCCATAATGGGCAATAATGCATAATTGGTCGATCAACATGTTGACCGGTCATTTTCGCACGACCAATACTTCATTCGCCAGTCAATGGACGTTGACTGTAATTCCTTGTGCCTATACTGCGCAGAGTCTATGGATACTTAGCGCATAAGTCCGCAAAACATAGTCACACAAGGTCCTCGTCTTCAATCTAAGTCCTCAGGCCACGAACACTTCTACACGGGAGTGACCCCAACAAACTTCCACATCGGATTGGAAGGGGGCATGAAGCACGATCTTATAGAGGCGTGGATATCCTTCCCATGGAGAAGCGTTTTGGGGGCAGTGGAGGCCATCTGCTAAGAGCAAAACTGTACAGAGTCTGTGTGGCTGCCAAAGCGGACAATATCTCCATGTGGGTGCCTGGGGACGATATAAGTGTGTGGAGTCCCACATCAGATTGGAGGGGCATGAAGCACGCCCTTATAGATGCATGGATACCCTTCTCATCGAGATGTGTTTTAGATGTGGTGGAGGCCGTCTGCCAAGAGAAAAATCGTGCGGAGCCTGTTTGGCTGCCAAAGCCAACAATATCTCTATGCGGGTGCCTGGGACATTACAAGTGGTATCAGAATCAGGACCCAGGTTCGGTGTGCCAGTGAGGACGCTGGGCCTCTTTGAGGGAGGTAGACTGTGGAATCCCATATCAAATTGGAGGGGGGACAAAGCGCGCTCTTATAGAAGCGTGGATACCCTTCCCATCGAGATGCATTTTGGAGGCAGTGGAGGTCGTCTGCCATGAGCAAAATCGTGCGGAGTCTGTGTGGCTGCTAAAGCAGACAATATCTCCATGCGGGTGCCTGGGGGCGTTACATTGGGAGTCAAAATCCGTTAGCCTAACCAAACTGCAGCAAGCATCACTCTTTCCTTTTGGCAAAATTTTTGTCATCATGTCCACCTCATTTTCTTCAGTTTTGACTTTTTCTAGTGACAGCAATTCTGCTTCAATAACATCTATCACCCAATGATATCGAATATCAATGTGCTTTAATCTTGAATTGAATAAGGAATTCTTGTAATTATGTATGGCACTCTAATTATTACAAAATAACTCATACTTTTTCTATCTGAAGTGCAGTTCTTAGATGAACCTCTTCATCCACAACATCTCCTAGCAATCCTCTGTCATTGCAATGAATTCGACCTCAGTAGTAGAAAGAGCAATGCACTTCTGCCACTTTGACTGTCAGGAGACTGCTCCTTTAGTAAATTTCACCAAGTATTTCAAAGTGGACCTGCAAAAGTTAATATCTCCGGCCATATCAACATTGGAATATCTCACCTATTAAGGCTCATCTCTTCCAAGAAATAGACACATTTCAAAAGTTCATCAGATATATCTCATTATCCACTTAATTGCGAAACAATGCTCCCTTCCTGGATTTGACAAAAATGGGCTGATTGTGCTGACGGCATGAGTAATGTCCGGCTTCATACATACCATAGTATACATCAAGCTTTCTACAGTTGAAGAATATGGTACACTTCTTATGTTTGCTTTCTCTTCATCTGAAGACGAGCATTGCCGGCTGCTCAATCTGTGGTGACTTGCTAACGGAGTGCTCACTTGCTTGAACTTATTTATATTAAAACGTTGAAACACCTTTTCAATGTAACTTTCTTGAGATAACTATAATTTCCCGACCTCTCAGTTGCAAATTATTCTGATGATCAGAATTTGTTTCGCCAACCTCAGGTCATTCATAGCAAAGGACTGCTTGAGTTGCTGCTTTAACTTCTTTATTTGAGCTCTATTGCGTCCAACGATTAACATGTCCATGTAAATGAGAAGGATGACAAAGTAGTCATCAAAAAATCTCTGTATAAATGCACGGGTCAGAAGTGGTCATTCAGTATTATTAACCGACCATGACAAACTCAAATTTCTTATACTATTATCTTGGAGCCTGTTTCAGTCCACATAGGCTTTTCCTTACACGTCATACTAGCTGTTCATTTCCCTTGATCTTGAATCCTTCTGACTATTCCATATAAATTTTCTCCTCAAGGTCACCATGGAGGAAAGCCGCTCGGATATCCAACTATTTGACCTCTAAATTTAGGGAAACACCTAAGCCAAGCACAACCCTTATCTAGGACATCTTTACCACAGGTGCAAATATTTCATTAAAATCAATACCCTTTCATTGATTAAAGCTCTTTACCACCAGCCGTGCCTTATACCTTGGTTGTATAGTATTTTCATCTGTCTTCAAATGGAAGACCCATTTATTCTTTAGGGCTCTCTTCCCCTTAGGCAGTTTACCTAAATCAACTGTATAATTTTTATGCAACGAACTTATTTCATCATGCATGGTTTCGAACCATCTTTCCTTATTCTCATCATTCACAGTTTCGTCAAAATATTCAGGTTCTACTGCATCAGTGAATAGGACATACTCACTGGATGACAGACGGATGGACGGTCGTCTGTTTCTTATGGATTGTCAAATAGGAACCTCGTCGGCCGGTTGATAAGCGACTTCATCTTTATCTCCATCAGGCGTTGTGACTGCCTCATTATTTTCTTTGGCCACTCTTAGGCCATTGTCCTTGCAGTGAAGAGGTACCGGACGGATAACTTTAGCACTTATATTATCCGTCCGATTGGTGTCAGATTTGGTCTTCTTACTAATATCCTCGATTGTTTTATTTTCAATAAAATCCACGTCCCTTGACCGGATAGCTTATTCTCAATTGGGTCATAGAATCTGTATCTCAGTTCATCTTCCCCGTAGCACAGAAAGACAAACTACATCGTTTTTTGCTCTAGTTTTATCCTCTCATCCTTTGGGATATAAATAAAAACCTTATTTTTAAATACCCGAAAATGGTCATAGGACGGATCCTTTCCAAACAAAATCTTCTTTGAGACTTCACCATTCAAAGGCTTATTGGGCGACCTATTAATAATGTAAGCTATGGTCTTTAAAGCTTCTACTTAGAAATATCTTGGAAGGTTTTCCTAAGAAGTAGGAACACGACCCTTTCTAAAAGTGTGCGGTTCACCTGCTCGATCACTCCATTCAACTGTAGTGTTTTTTGATACCAAATGCCATGCTTTCGACAATAGGCATCAAATGCCCCAATATACTCGCCACCATTGTTGCTTAGGATGGTCTTCAGTTTCTTTCCCGTTTGTCGTTTCACCAGAGCATGATAATACTTAAAAGTACCGAGGACTTGGTGTTTGGTCTTAAGTGGGTAAACCCACAATTTTCTTGAACAGTCATCAATAAACGATATGAAGTACTAGACCCCTCCGAATGACTTTTTTTTAAATAGTCTACATACATTAGTGTAGACCAAGCTAAATATTTCTGCCATCATAGAGGACGAGTCTCTATAGAATGAGACCCTTCGTTGATTTTCGGCCATACAGTGAGGACACGTCCTCAGTTCGTCTTTCTTTATTCTTGGAATAAGGCCCTTATTGGCCAAATGATATAGTCTCCTGCGCTCATGTGGCCCAGCCAACGGTGCCACAAATCCCCAGACTCCTTACTAGTTGTAGCGTTCATATATTCGACCACCGTAGACACTTTCATTACATATAGGAAGGAGCCCTTCTTTCCTCGTGGAACAACCAGAGACCTTTTGGTCAATTCCATTCTCCTTCACAGAAGGTACTGCAATATCCTTCCTCATCACGCCTGCCAGCTAAAATTTTATTTAGTCGGATATCAGAGACATATCGTACATCCTTCAGTATCAGCTTTGTCCCATTATTTGTGACAAGTAATACATAACCCCTGCCAACTACCGGGGACGTTTCTTTATTTCTTATCCTTATCACCCCAAAATCTTCCGAAATGTAAGAAGTAAACAGTCTCCATCTAGATGTGGCATGGAGAGAGGCACCAGAATCTACTACGCAGTTGGACTCATAGCCTATCAGACTTGCCACATCCATTTCACATGTTAATAGGAGATCACATCCTGTGACCACTGAGACCGATGACTTTCCACCTCGTCCCTTTTCTCCTTTCTTCTTTTCCGCATTCTCATACTTCCATTTATAGCATTGTTTATTAATGTAATCTTTCTTGCTACAATGATGACACTTAAGATTTTGAAACCATAATCGGGACTTGCTGCGGCTTTTCTCTTTAGACTTTTGGCCTCATCATTTACTTATTTTCCGTGACTCGATTACAAGTACCTCAAAATATGAAAAGGTTGAGGCCCGTTGTAATTGTCTTGACTCATTTATGAGTAAAGAAGTAATAACCTCATCCAACTTAAGCGTGTCATTCTAAAATAGTAAGGTTGTAACGATATGGTCATACGTTGCTGGTAGAGAGGCCAGCAACGCCAACGCCTTGTCCTCCTCATTTATCTCATCATCAAGGGCCGATATCTGCATTGCGATTTTATTGAACTCATTTAGGTACTTCTCAAAGCTTCCTTCGAACAGACGCAATCTATAAAACTACTTCTTCACATGCAACCTTATTGTTAGGGATTTGAACTTATACCGGCTTTCAAACTTTTTCTAGACCTCCGCTATGTCTGACAAGTCAAGGACCTCCTGAAACGTGTTGTCCGCCAGATACAATTTGATGGTACAATTTATAAGATCCATTTTGTTTTACCATTCTTCCTCGGTCAAGTTCTCCGATTTCTCCCCCTTCTTCCGTAGCGCTTTCACTGTTCATTCTCGGGTTAAGATGTTCTTCACCCTTTCTTGTCAAATGAAGAAGTTACATTACCCATTGAATTGCTCCACACTAAATGGCAAGTTCTTTGAAGATGATATCATTTAATCAAAAGTTTCCGACCTCGCTCTGATACTACTTGTGAAAAAAATGGCATCAGACCAGCACTAAGAATGCACACAATAGTGAAAAGAGGAATAAAGGAGAAGAATAGTACACCGAATTTTACGTGAAAAACTCTTATCAAATAAGAAAAAAAATTATGAGACACTTAGTCCACAAATAAAATCCACTATATGAAGATAGTTACAAAAACTGAATGGTTACACAAACCCTTGAGAAGGGAAATGAAGACTAGAATACGAGAATATAAAGAATTTCACACTTGTTTTCACTAATTACTCTTCGTTTTCTTTACACTCTTACACCTATTTTACACACACATTTTACAGAGTTCAATATATATATGCATATACATTTAGGCTAATCAAGCAACCACCTGCTCAGCATGGTGGTTGCGTGCACAGTTGGTCATATCTTGCAACAGTTAGCGCATGCTCTGTTTTATAGCAGACGGCGCATGTATTTCTCTATAGGTTGACTTGTCATATTTCTAGAGATGATGTCTTCCTTCCTGAAACTAACTACCAAATTAGAAAAGTCAACTGCATGCTTTTGTAAAAGATAACTGTTCAGAATCTTTGTCTTCAGCCGGCCAACCTTCCCGTTAATCACCTTCTTTTCTAAGCCAGTCAACCTTCCGTTAACCGTTCGGTTGTCCTTCTGTAGCCTTTCCTGTGCAAGTGACAAGTCTGCACCATCCCTTTATCAAAGTCATCGGGTTTAATCACAAATTTTGTCCCTTGAGAAGTCCTCGGGCAATACTGCGCAAGTTTGCGAACGCTCAGCGCATAAGTCCGTCCGGAATCCATAATGGCCAATAATGCATAATTAGCCGGTCAACATGTTGACCTGTCATTTCTGCACAACCAATGTTTCCTCCGCCAATCAACGGACGTTGACCGAAATTTCTTATGCTTATACTGCGTAGAGTCCACGGACAATCAACGCATAAGTCCGCAGAGCATAGCCACGCAAGGCCCTCGTCCTCAATTTAAGTCTTTGGACCACGAACACTTCCACACGGGAGTAATCCCAATACGCCTTTTACAACAAGTGCAGGGGCGATAATTGTTTTCAAAGTTCAAATTGCTAGCATTGAACTCAATACTATAGAACTACTGACCCCCATGAATTTAGTGGATGCATCACTTTGGCAATTCTTTCCTCTAATATTGAAATGCGATCATAGAGTCTAATTTTCTATGCTAAAATAAAAACTCGATAGGATTCTTCCCAGAATTCTCTCTCGACCTTCTCTCTCATTTTACCTCAAGTCAAAGATGGAAGAAATAGGTCAGGCATCAATCAAGATGAAAGTGGCCGATCCTAAAGTGGTTCCTTGCTTCAGTGTCAAAGGTCAAAGCATATGCTCAGTGATGTGACTAAGCTCAATGCTTCCTTACAAATATTCATTATGAGAACTTCTTCGAGACTTTAGCCTAGCAAGATTGCCAATACTTTGTAAAGGCAGAAACAATGGCAAGGGCCTATAACGCGGGGGATGAGGTGAATAAGGTCAGGGAGTTTGCGAGGCTAGGCCACAAAACATGAAAAAAGATACCTAATAGGGGTTTAGGAGATCATGATAACTTGAGGCAATGCTAAAACAAGCCAGGCTAATAGCAGCTTCTCGGGCCGTGTATCTCACATGTATCAGTTTTAAAAGATTTCATCAGCATAATTGAATTTCGCAATTAGTAACTACTACTAATCAATAGTTCAAAACATTTCAATTGTACAACGTAACTACTACTAATCACATGTATTGCAGTATGCACCATTTTATTCTTCATCCTCCATCTTCTTAAAAAAAAAAAAAAATCAAACAAAAGTTTCTGATTCAATTAATTCTAAAGATATGTTGCTATAGGAGTAGGAACTGCATGCTTTGCACCTACTTGATCTTGGTGGCCATATTGATTGGTCTGGTCTTCGGATTAGGAGTTTTCAAGCATGAATTCCAAACATTGAAATATAGTTTGCACAAATGTGGTGCTTTTTCCACCAGCATTAATGGCACCACCCCTTCTTTTTATCAAGACCGGCCATTCATCGGCTTTCATGCTCCCTCCTTTAAAGATTTCAGTAATCTCAACAGTGAAATATCCATATTTTACTTAATTGTACAATGTCCATAATTCTATGCTAGTTTGATTATTATTATTGTTCTCCTCTCATTGTTATTTAGTTATTAGAGGATAGATTCTTAGGCTTTGCTATGATGACCCAGCATTTTGAAATAAGTATTATTTTAGTTCCACTTAAATAATTTTCCCAATCTAGCCTGAAAGGAAGGGGTTACTTGCTGATGTAATTTTGTTGTCATTTAGTGGACGTTTTGTGATGCCAGTCTCACATCAGGAGCTAACTTTGAATGGATTGGTTTATAAGTTTAAGGGGCTCTCCCTCCCATTAGACCGGTCCTTTGGGATGGGCTCTCCCATTGAGCTTGTACTCATAACAATTGATACTTTTATTAAGATCCCCTTCCTGGAAAGGATTACTGGTGGAAGGGCTCATTGAAAAGGCTACCGAGTGAAGGGTCACTAAGTAAAATGTTGCAGAATGTAGCCGCCAAGATCGGCAGTTATTGAAGGAAAGTGGTATGATGCAGGTCCCACATTAGGGAGCCAATCTTAAGTGGGTTAACTTATATGTTTAAGGGATTATTCCTCCTATTGGGCTAGTCTTTTGAGATGGACTCTCCCATTGAACTTGTGCTCGCAACATTTTGATTCACAAATTGACTATTTACTCAGCGTAATACATTGAGTGGGTTAGTTTGTAAGTCTAAGGGGCTATCGTGTGAAGCGTCACTGAGTGAAATGTTGCAGAGTGCCACCGCCGATGTCGGCGGTTGTTAAAAGGAGGTGGTATGATGCAAGTCTTATATTAGAGAACCAACCTTATGTGGGTTATCTTATAAGTTTAAAGGACTCTCTCTCCTATTAGGCTAGTCTTTTGAGATGGACTCTTTCATTGATATTGTGCTTGCAACATTTTGATTCACAATTTGACTATTTACTCAATGAAATACTTTGAGTGGGTTAGCTTATAAGTCTAAGGGGCTCTCCCTCCTATTAGACCGGTCTTTTGGGATGGGCTCTTATCTACTCGCAACATTTTGATTCACAATTCAACTATTTACTCAATGTAATGGCATTTGTTGGGCTAGTAAGCTAAGGCAATCCTTAGTTGCACAATATTTATTTTACAAAAATTCATAAAATACAAAATCCAACGACAGAGAAACCTCCCTTGCTGGGGTGGAAAACCTCCACAAAAATTCATAAAATACAAAATCCAGCAACAGAGAAACCTCCACTGCTAGGGTGGAAAAATCAGAGGGAATGAAGATGAAGTTCACTATTACAAGCTGTCAAATTACCACAAGCACACTAGACTACAAGCTTTCAGCAATTGATAAATGACATATGCCGTGATCATGCAATAACAGAACCCCACAGTTGAATCTATGGAATCTACCAAATTGTTTATTGCGATGGGAGAATTCATATGCTTAAAGCGTTTCACCACACATCCATCGTGAACGTTCAACATGATACCATACACGTGCAACATTAATGGGCTTCAATTCGATTCCCCTTATATCCCTCTAGTACGTACCAAGCCTACATCTAAGATGAGGTGGTCATATTTGTCGGCTACCAATCAACACTATATAAGTCATAACATTAGAATATACAAGCTCATATTTAATTTGATTTGAAGTATGGCAGCAATACTTAATTACCAAGCAGAAGCCCAAATATAGGTTTTACTGGGATTACAATTGAAGAAGCGGTCACCCCCAAAGCCATTCTTTGTACTGTAGCCTTCATAGTCTTTATGGTTGAAATGAAACACTTCGATGAGCCGGAGGCCTTCAGTCGCGGCTAGCATTTCTATTGCCCACTCTTGGAAAAAGCCATTCGTCTTATGAGTGATGTGTATTTGTCCGTCCGCCGCTATCATCTTTTTTGCATTCTTAAGGAACTCTCTAATCAATTTTTGGTGTTTCCTGTGTGCATTGCACGCAGGTAATTAGAGAGGGGCGGTCGAAATTATAATAAAGATGTTGTAAGAGTTTAGTTTATAATTAGGCGATCAATATATATATACTTTGGCTATCACATATTAAATATATATATTTGGCTAGCAAGCATACATTTTTTTAGTCAAGTATCAGCCAATTGAAGTTCTCTTGTGATTAAAAGACGGGGTAAATATGGGCCTTAGGGATCATATTTCTTTCCCCTGCTTCTCTTATGTAAGCCATTAGATTAAAAAAATTCAACGGCTCAATTTTAAATATTAAATAATAGTCTGTAAATAATTATTTTTATTAATTTTTTATTATGAGATTTAATACTAAATGAATATTATCTGATTAAAAAATGAAGATATAACTATCTTCAATAATTCTTCACTTTTAAATCTTGGATATTCATAGAGAGAAATATGATCCTAAGTCACCATTCTCGTGAATATGCATAAATAAACTTGGCGTTGGAAACTGGTTTTATCACAAGAAATTGTACTTTTTGGTACAAATTGAGGTTAGCTAACTTCTGATATATAAATACACATACCGAATTTGAAAATCGCGTGGCACATCATGAACAAAGAAGCCAGCATGTGGAAAATTGAAAATGATCCGATCGAATTTTATGGTGTTGAGCGAGTAGCAACTTGCCATTTGGGTGGCATCGACCTCATGCATCACCGTGCAACCTCTGGTCTTTAGTTGAAGGATGTTGCCCATTGCTTGCTTATAATTTTTGAACAAGAATTCTACAAAATGAGATTAAACATGTATCTTTAATAAAGATCATCTTCTCAAATTTTCACTTCTTTTTTTTTTCCTGAAAAGTGCCTATTAATCAAAACAAATATAGGACTTGTGACATTTCACTGTAGAATTTAAGAGCATGCAGATCCAAATTTCTTTTAGGCTCAACTTAGCCGAGATATAGTTCAGGATCAAATGATTTTGAAAGAAAAATAGTCAGTCTCAAAACATAGGTATATTTTGAAGTTAAAATTTACTTTTTTTGTTTTTTTTTTCTAGTAACAAAACATAAAGAAAAAAATAACTGCAAACTAAGAAGAGATTAGCTAGGGAGAGGAGTCGGGGATAAACAAGGAGATGGAAGAGAAAGATACGCTCATAAATTTTACCCATTGAATCAAGAGAAGTTGACACCATGTTAGCAGCAGAGCCAAAAGAAACAGCCAAACAGGCAGAGAAGGAGAAATCCCCTTCACTCACCAACAGCATCTTTTGAGAGCTTGTGTATGGCCCTTTTCTTCTTATAATTTCTTCTACTTTCAGCTTCCTTGGCCTCTCTATGAAGTCCTCTTTTCTTAACACAACTTCCACTTTGCCAAAACCACCACCTATTGGTGGAGCTTTTTCCTTCATAACAACAAATTTTCTCTCCACCTGAGATGGTAAACCACTGTCTTCATCCGCAGTTATTGTGCTGGGATCCTTCTGTAATGTTATATATCACAGCATAATCAAATTGTATTAATTGGGAAGTGTTTGAAAGCTCACGTGGCACCATATGTACTTAAAAACTGATGCAATACAATTTGCAAGTTTGGACAATGTAGGTGAATCACATAACTAGATGTCATGTAATTTAATTGAGATTTGCTAATTGTGCAAAGTAAGAAGTTGCTGGCTCACTTATGAGGGAGAAACAATAGGTGCATGGTGGTTCTAATCTTTGTTTCTGTTTTTTTTTTTTTTTTTTTTTTGTCTCTGTCTCTCTCTATGCATGAGAATGTATAAAATACACTATAGTAACTACGTAAACTATAAGGAAGCTCAAGACAACCCGCAAATGAATCCAAAAAAAATCATACATCCTGCTGTAATAACGAAGAGACATCCTCGGAACAGGCAATTCTAGGGATATCACCTGGAACTATGGAAATCACTTGACCCATTGAATATTCCCTCTTCTTCCTCTACTGCTCTTCTATTAGTAGTGCTGAGATCCTGAAAAGAAAATTGGCAATTGAATAATCCTCAAGAATGAGTTAAGTCCATTCATAAATATTCTTCCATATATTGTCAAAATAATACAAAATGAATGAGTCTGCCAATTCCCAGGAATCTAGCTGTGCCCTTTAGAATTGTTGAGATTAAATCCATTGATAAATGTTCTTTCATATATTGTCAAAGAAATATAAAATAAATGTACTTTACAATTCCCAGGAGCCAAACTGTGCCATTCAAAATTCAGAGCATCCCCCTCACATGGACAAGCTCATGAACCCAGTAAGATTTAATTAATTTGCTGAGCCCGCCGTTTCAATTTATAATTCCAATTCATCATTAGATGATTTATAATTATCAAGAATCTCAATCGCAATTAGATCCACTATATCTTAAAAAAAATGACTTTGTTGTTTATGTGAGAGTGGTAACTTGGAGTGACATAATACATCTGACGAGCCGTGGGACTTCTTTAGGCTTGGAGGCCCATTTGGCCCAAAAATCATACAATATATGGGTAGTGTCGCTGTATGTCACGAACAGTCATTTGGCCAATGACTTACAAGGGATTTTACAACAAATAATATCATATAATACAATAGGTATTGAGAAATATCATAAATATGATTACATCAAAACAATAATAGTGAAATCAAAATAAATGTGGTAGCCACAGTTAGTCGGCCCTAGCTGCAAAACCCGAGATACACAACTAAGTCTTTCAGGTTACTCCTTTAGATTTTTGAATTTTAAGTTTGTTTTGAAAACTCTTTAATAACGTGTTCTATAACAGCAAGTTGTACTAGGAAGACCAATTTTCAAAATGTTATCAATTCCATCATATTAAGGATCCAAATATACAAAATTAAATTAAATTAATAGTTGAATGATCAAAAAACATATGGAAATTGATGACAAATTCTGAAAAAAACTCCATTTACATGGGCAAAAGGAAGACTAACCCGGTAGCCACATAGATAGTATAGTTGACCATTATTTTTTGATCATATTAATTGGTAAGAAACTAACACACGTAGCCAAATAGAGTCAAGCATTCCACCATTGAAGTTGTTGGGATTCCAACGATGGTGTAAAGGAAAATTTGAATTTTCAGTCAAATGTTAGCTACTCTTCTTTACCAATTAAATTTAAGGAATAACAAACACTAAGTAATTAAATAAATAAGTTATACAATAATTTTAATGTGAAAAACTCTTCTCAATTAAAAGAAAAATCATGAGATATAATCTCTGAATAATATCCACTATAAATACTTAGTTACAAATAATTTCTTAAGAGTTTGTCATAACAACTCAAATAAATAATTAGTTAAAACTAACCTAACATACATAGCAATCAATAATAGCAAAATAGAACTAGAGAAATGAGTACCCAGTCAATAATATGTCTTATAATAAAATTTAGAACATTATACTCGAACTTAACAAATGATGAAACTCGAAATGAATATCAAATAATTATCTTCTCCTTATTTACTTTTCTCACATCTTTCTCTTCCTTGTAGCACTTCTTATGCCATAATTTCTCATAAATTGGTCTAAAATCAATATAGGACCTTTTATGATGTCACCAATGTTTGAACGATAAAGGTAAATTTTGTTATTGTTATGAATTCGACCAAAAGCAGTAACATAAATAATCCACAATAATTAAAATTCAAAAATTAATCCCTAAAATAAAACAATGTCCGAACAAAATACCTAAATCCGGGTCTAGTCTCACAAAATATTGAATAGTACTATCAATAACAAACATAACGATAATCATCATAGGATCACTTTAAACTACCGTCTGAATAATAAAAATAACACAATCTGCTCAAAATATTCGCAAAGAAAAAATGACAAACAATAATATAAATCAATCCACTGATTCAATATTCAGAATAATCTGAACCTTAACTCCACAACAGCCACATATACTACTATTAATCAATTCGTTGTCCGATGAACACTAAAATACATCCAATACACATGTAACTCAACAACAAAACTAATACTCACAATGAACTAAATTTCTATCAACGACCATGTCTAAACTCCCTATAAGATACCAACAACCTTCTAATTTGAAAGGGTCAAAAAATAATAAAATCGTGAGCTGAACACTCAACAATTTTTAGTATATATATATATATATATGTCAAAACGCATACGTCCATAATTTGAGTGAATGAACAAATCGATATTACAAATATAAAATCCATAAAAATTAAAATCCAAACACCCAATTTGATGAGTCATCAAATATCTAAATGTAGTCTCATACGAAAAATGTATGATCCAAAATGAATGTCAAAGGGTCCAAATGTACAAAACCAACCAAATATGATATTCAAATATAAACAACATTCGAAATCTATGAATCTCAAATCATAATATCAAGTATCCAAATTAAATGTAGGTAAAACATATCAAAAATCTAAAACATACTCAAATCGAATAATAAAAGATAAAAAAATGATTTTAAGGAAGAGTTATACATATTTTCGATAATTTTAAACCAAATTACTACTATTTAGACGTATAAATAGGCCGTATGCATATTCTCCTTTATATATAGAGACAAAGCTACTTTATTTTGCAACCAATTAATAATGGACGTAATTTTTAAATCTATCTGAATATATTATGACATCTAAATATATTAGTTTCGTTTATTTTTTCATGACAGTTCTCATAAGAATAACAAATCCTATAATAGTCTAAAATTTTTCCTATCTAACGAAAAAATATAAAAGTTCAACTTTGAGAAGTACAAACACAAAGCTTTCTACCCTTGGGGAAAGTATAAACACTCAGTTGCATCCAAATTAGAGTTTGACTCGAAACACATGTATAGAATATCACATGTGAAGCTTATATGCAAGTTTTTATGAGTTTTATTTACCAACATTTCTAATGTAAGTCCAATATTCTAAAATAATTATTCATTTTGTTCAAATTTTTAAATTTCGCAAATATTTGGTGAAATCAAGCAAAAATCTCAAACTAATTGGTAAAATCATATGTATGCACAATC
The DNA here is from genome assembly GCA_025585075.1 of Nepenthes mirabilis. Classification (NCBI taxonomy): domain Eukaryota; kingdom Viridiplantae; phylum Streptophyta; class Magnoliopsida; order Caryophyllales; family Nepenthaceae; genus Nepenthes; species Nepenthes mirabilis. The sequence goes on from JAODPA010114398.1 coordinate 17,874, forward strand.
AAATCCAATATTCAAATCTACATTGCACAATCATATCCAATATGCCCAAAATAAATTTAAAATAAACTGACAATATCTAATTTATTAATTAGGAGAACTAGATATTACAACTCTCTACTCCTTATAAATATTTCGTCCTTAAAATTTACATACCTTAATACTCAAACAGGTGCAAGCATTAGGCATAAAAACACTGCCATCCGTGCACATACGCTCTTCAGGTGTACATTGGGAGCAAATGCTAGATCTTCATGCACTCTTATGTGCCGATCTTCTATACTAGTAAAATTATTAGCCTGAGAGAGTCTTTGTAGCAAAATCGAGTAAACCATTAGATGACACATTCATTGAATGTTAGGCTTAGAATAGGGTGACTTAAAATTTTCACACATAACTTTGTGAGGGCACACTTTGCCTCTCTAGTGACCAAATTGTTAACTTCTTCCTTTCTGCAACTTTTCCTCAAGTAAGTTATTAGCATCGAACTTCCCAAGCTAGATCAACATCTTGTTTCACTTTATCGATATAATTAAAGTATTACCACTCCAATTTGGTGTCTTCACAAAGTTAGGGTCACTCATCTTGGTAGACCATCTTGGCCTCCTCCCACCTTTTTGACCAAACTACCAATTAGTCCCCTTGTCTTTTCCCTTGAAAATTGAGATTTTTATCAAGTACCAGCTTAAAAGTTTCCTTCTTTGTGTCACAATCAAGGAACCTCTGATAGTTTTCAATGGCCTTTTGCAGAATGTCATGGAAAAAACCTCTTTATAAAACTTATTCATTGAAATTAAATTCAACCTAACATCCAATGCATGTCACATGCCTCTTAACACAAGCCTTGTCTCGTTACTTGTATGCGAGTAAATGTCTTTGATGCCAATAGCCTTCTACGAGCTGTCATTTTTTATCTTCAATGTCCAGTAATTCCCAAGCATATAAAACATGAAAAATATTTTCTTGACCTCACATGGAGTGAGGATATGCTATCTATCACCCAACTTGCCTCTTAGCCCTCCAAGCTTTGTGCATTTTCCACATCAACAATTAAATGGTCACTGTATGTAGTATTAGAGACCAAATGATTACTATTATGATCTCTTTTCCCTTATAGTATATTTGGTTATTAGAATAGAATAAGGTGAAAATAGAATAGTTATTCCTAATGAATAGAATAAAATGAGA
>JAODPA010114409.1:7071-19058 GCA_025585075.1 Nepenthes mirabilis
CCCCCCCCCCCCCCCTTCTCTCTCATGCGCTTCATTTCCCGGAAAATTTGATTTTAGATTCTCTCTCGCAGCTTCTCAAATTTCAGAGATGGAGAACGCGGAAACCGCCATGAGAGATCCAGTTTATCTCCACACAAGAAGAGAGCCATTCGACTACGGGCTTCTCCCAATACCTAAACTCATCTTCTCCGATGGCGCCACAACCCTAGGATCCCTCAAAGACAAGCTTATCCAACGGTCCAGTTCCTTCCTCCGGGTCGACTCGGCTACCATTTCTGAAACCCTCCAGATCTCCCTCGACGACGCCAGGCGCGTTCTCGACACGCTCGCCGCTGTCCTCCACTCAGATTCTGACCCGCTCGTCTCCGCCAAGCCTGATGAGATTGATGACGTTGGCGTCAATGTCTTTGATTTGATATTGTTTCTTTATATTCAGTCGTATAAGAGGTTGCTTCCCAGGACGCATAAGGATTCGGCTTCTGTTGCTGATGTTTGGCCTTCAACTTCGGCATTCGATGGGTACTTGTCGGCACTGTCTCCATTGCAGGTTGTTAATTTGGGTTTTCTAATTTGTTTTTTGGTTCAAACTTCAAAGAGGAAATTGCATTCGTTGTGTATTTGGTTTTTTTTTTCTCCTGTTGCTTCTCTGAATTCTAAATCGGTGCGATCTTATTCGTGGAATTTGAGTTTATTATTTTTTTCTCTTTTGTCTTAATCATTGGATAGAACTTGACATATGTTACTGAGTTATTGGATGTTATATGCAGGATATACGCAGTCTTGCCCATATAATTGTGGGAGACCGCATTATTTTAAATAAGTGACCTCTAGGTCTGGTGCAAACTACTGCTATGCCAATTGCTTACGCTGAGAAGGAACGATCATTAGTTAGCATAAACAGTAAAGAAAACAGTAGAATTTACGCATTTCACTCTGTGATAATGTCGAACAACTGTGGCCGGTATTCTCACACCTTTAAGCATCCAGTTGGCAATGAGCATGAATGGGTACATTGCCAGAATCTACAGATGGACCTGAATGTGCTCTTCTTAATAAAAGCATAGCTTAGTTGAGATGTCGAATAGAAAAAATTTTGGACTTACACAACTAAGTTGAGTTGATTTGGTTGAGTTAAAGCCCTGAAAGGACTTGCATCCAGGTGATGGCACTGTCTCAATGGAACAGTGAATGATGATTTAGAATATAAGATTCTTATGTTGTTTCATATGATAGGCTGATGTCCTGCAAAATTTATGTATTATATTTCAAAGCAACTATCAAGCAGTCTGATGTGGTTTGTTCGCTCACCCATGTTGACCGTTTTTATGCTCCCCTGATATGAAATTCTAGCTGTATAGTTGGTACAAGCTTTGAGCTTTATTTCATGCAAATCAGGATAAGCAACAGCAAAGTTCATTCCGATATCTGAGATGGTTTGCGGCACAGCCAATGTGAGTGCCTTAAGTGACCCTTGTGACGTAATAACAATGGGTAGCTTATAGATTTTGACAACGATTTTAAGGGTGTTGGGTGATTGGACAGCTGAAATGAGTTCGTTGCAAAATTTTTAATTATACAGTTCAGGTGTAAGGAAGTGTGAGGATAACATAGAGGAAACATTACATATTTTCCTGTGTTTTTATCATTTCCCCCCCTTTCTTCCTTCTTTTTGGCCTCCCAGGTGGTGTTCTGAGCTTGTCTTGAAACAGCCATATGTTTATATAGGATAGAAGAAATAACTTTCAAGCAGGTTTAGTCATCCACTATGGTTAAATGTTATGTACTGGCTTATGATTGTCTCCGCTTAATTTATTTTGCATATGACATATACTGTTTGTACCTCATAATTAATTTGTTTTATTCATACTTACACACTAGAGTTTTGTTATGTTTGTGGTTGATAAATGTATGCAGTCAGTGCATGGGCTGCATTGTCCTCTAGTACGTGAAGGATTGATCATCTCCTTGAGTCTTATGGTATCACTTTCACTTTTCTGCATCAGGAGGGGGGAAGGAGAAAGAAAATTAAACAGGTTATTGGGCCTGGGTATAATTGCTTTGAACAAATAAGCACCATTCTCCAAACGTATAAGTTCCAATAAATGGCTTCAATGTGGTCATACTGTGTGGATAGGCATAGACTTCAACTTGGCTAGTTTAGGTAGAAATCAGCATTCATGCTGTTGCTTTCTATCAAGGTGTATCATAGCCTTGAACTGTAACAATCAATGTGACAAGTTTGGCTCCATCATGTTTGTAAATTATGACATACAGTAACGGTAGCAATTTCCTGATTGTCTGCTATTTGTTGCGTCGTTAAATAAGCCAGCAATAAGATTTCTCTTTTATTGCAGCTTGTGCGCAGCAACAGCCGCAAATTTATGCCATCACAAGCTGATGAAGAGGCCCATCAGTTATCCTACTTACAGAAGCATCTGGCTAATATTCTCTCTCTTTTAGCAGAGCCAGTGGAAGGGAAAGGCGATGAATCACTGGTTTGTGACAATTATTACTGATATGTACTGGTTGAGTTTTAAAGTTTTTTATTACAGGGAGTGCGAACTTATTTTAGTGTATAAAAGATGCAAGTGGTTGCATTTTGGTCTTGGTGCGACTTTTTTTTAATGCCATATACATTTAGTGAATCATCTCAGCTTTAATTGCCTATGTAACGCTCTACGGAATTCTTCTCAGGCCTACTAACAAGTGGATTTTCTATTGATAATGGTTTTATAGCACAAACTGTATGCTCTGTGGAATAATTTTGCACTCTGTGGTCTTAGTTGGTTGAAGATATATGCAACAAGTTTAACTCTATATTCCATGGACCAAAAATATATTTTCGAGTTGAACATGAAATATAAAATCCTGTACATTTTGTTGGTTTCTTTTTCAATGATGGATGGATCCTTCGCATTACTGAAATGTTAAAATTACATTGCGCCTTTTAAATCAAGTAACAGAGTGCTTGTTGATGGTTGTGGCTCACAATAGTACAAATTTGAGAAATAAGAGATGAGTACATATTATTTGGGACTATATTCTCTGAAAACCATGAGTGCCATGTCCATTGCACCTGTTGCATCTACTAACGTAAATATCAGCCAATAGTATCGGTATCGACCCGAGATAGCTATATTTCACAATATTGCGACAACATCATAACATGGTGGCTAATATATGGCCAATATGACTAATATATCTGTCAATACAGCCCTATTAGCTTACGATTTTCATATTTTTTTAATATGTTTAATACTAATACTTATTACCCAATGTGCTCGATACTAATACAGCTGTAACGGATGCCAATACCAATATTGATATTTTCATCTATGGTTGTGTCCCTTTGGTTGATATATTTAACAGTTGCTCTTTATAAATGATGGTCTATAATGCTTACTAACAATATTCTTTCAGGTCTTACCTATGGAAAATTTTGAACACCTTGGTTTTCTGATTCAATTTGGCGAGAGGGGTTCCAGAGGAATACCACTGAGCCAAGCTGCCCCATTTTTCGCGAACTCAGACCCCGATATGCCTGCTGCTCCTGTTTCTGCAGCACAAGTTCATGAGTGGCTTCTGCAGAGTATAGCCGACGCCATGGAGCATATTACTGAAAGAGCATCCGTAAAACAAAATGGTCCTTCTAGTGCCAGTAGCTCTGATCAGGATGTTCCCATGATTGACGCCAACACAAGTTCAGCTAAGTCTTCATCAAGTACTAGGGGTCTGACTTTTATTGAAGGGATCTCAAAATCATCATTTGTGAAACAAGCTGCAGACCTAAAGGGCTCTTCTATGAAGGTTTGGTTAAGGAATTAGCTGCAGATTGGGTCTTCCATTGCTTTTGAAGTGGCTGATAAGAGAAGAAAAGTCTAATTGATCCATATCCGTCAAAGAAAGAAAAATACCTGAAAAAATGAATTTGACAAATTCTTGAGGATAACCCTTCCATTCTATATCAATAAAAAGGTTCATCACGTAATAGCTAAAAAGGAAGATATATTGCTCTTAATTATTGGGTTCTAATTATATATCTGTGTGTCTCATTATCTGCTTTTGTTTCTAACTCATTTTGAATAACAAGATTATGTGATATTGAGGTGCCTTTGCCTCCTTGCTGGTATTATCAAGATTTTGTCATTCTTTTCTTATAAAAAGTGTACACTTGATCTGAGTCAAAGTTAACTCACAGTTGCCTGTTACAATGCCAAACTTCTGTTGAGTGTTTATCTGTCTAGTAGAGTGGAAATGGATATAGGCTATGAGCATAGTCATTTATAGGTGAATATATAGTGGACCTACGTTAGTTTTAAGAATTTGGTCAGCAGAGATTATTTCTGTTTGCAAGATATCTATATATAGGTTATGATTTATTGTCTACAAATACAATTGACTGTTTCTAACAATGAATACGGCAAAAGCTTCCAGATAATTTTTGTTGTTATTTGTGGCCCTGTTTAAAAGTTGTTTATGTTTTGTATGAGCAACTAGCTGTTAACAATCTTCTGCATTTCCAGGTTGTAAATTGTCATGATTCTGTTATTTACATCCTGGCACCTTTGAGATATGCCACTGTGTACGGTTGCTCTGATGCAACTGTCATTCTTGGAGCTGTAGGCAAGGTGATGACACACTTTAGGAGATTCCTGACTGTTTTCTTTTCTTTTTCAAATATCACAGTGCATCCTCTTCTTTTCATATGTCTACTCGGATCACCTTTACCCTTTTATAAACCTATGGGGGTGAACTTTTTTTTTTTCCTAATATTTTGAGAGGGGGGTGATTTACCTACGTATGTAAGCATTCCGAACATGAATTTGTAAGAGGCTTCAGTCTGATACAGCAGCTTATTTGCAAATTTTGTTGTATGATTGATGTCATTTTAGGCTGTAAGAGTGGAGCACTGTGAGCGTGTTCATGTGATTACAGCAGCGAAGCGAATTTGCATTGCCAATTGTCGGGAATGTGTCTTCTTCTTGGGAGTGAATCAACGACCAGTTATTGTTGGTGACAATCATAAACTGCAGGTTTGTCAGTTTGTCCTTGATGTTCCTTCCAACTTTGTGAGATATCATTGATTATAGTCTGCAGTTGCAAGAAGTTCCTCAAATGTCTCTTTTTTAAAAATTGTGTAAAAGATTCCAATTATGTCTACGGTCACGTGGAGGCTAGTGTTTTATTTAGGTAGAATGAATAATATTATGCTAGCATTTTATGTATGTACGAAATTTTCAAAAGAACTTCTGCATTCCAATCTATAGGGAACATAATGGAAACTTTTCTTGTACTGAAAAAATAAGTATAGCATGTTTTGAACCTATTATATGGCATGCATATTGGAAATAATGTTTTTTAAGATACTATTATATACCATCAATAAACTGCAATCTAGTCCTGTTTATTCTATGTGTTTATAAGGAGATTATTTGGGGGTGACTTCAGCCATCATCCATGTTTATTAGAAGGCAAGGAAGAAAAAGGAAAAAAGAAAGGATAGTAATTTACACTAGAAGGAAGTGTTGAATAAAATGAAAGGTGGTTGAATTTAGTGAAGATGGTTTGAAATTCAGTTTGATATTTCTCGATATTTTAGCTAGTTAAAGTCCTAAACTTCTTTCCTTCTGCTAATGCCCATATGGTCTTGCCCTTAAGCTCATCTGCCAACTCTGATCATCCAATCCCCATTTTGAAAGGTACCACTGATCTCAATATTAATGAAAATGAAGAAATATCTTTCCCGTAACATAATACAACCACCATAAAATTTACTTTGATTGATTAAAATCCATCAAAACATTATTCTCAACCACACTTAATATAAAATGGACACTTCATAAAGCATCTTGATAGACCCAAATTCTTCAGAAAACCTCAAGACATTTGCAAATCCAGCAACTTGCTTTAATGTGTTATTGAACAGTCCATCCCTTTTCTTGTCTCTTTATGCCAAAATCTGAGCACCATTGCTTGACCTTTTTAAATTGAACCAACATATATATATCTTCACTCTGAATGGTTCCATTAAAATTGGCCTTTTGTTAAAAATCAAAGGTCGTGAATATCTGAATGAATATAGGACAAAGGGCCCAGTATATATCTTTGCTTCTGAAAAAGGAATCCATTGGAAAAGAAAACATGGAGCTGGGAGTATTCTTAAGTGTCTTGTTTTTTAATCTTGTGCGCCTATATGTGTGTTGCATTATTTATCCATCTATCTGCTTCAGAGATGACATCCTTTTCATTAGTCTTAGTATGGATCCCAATCCAAATTTTCAAAGGATTTATTTCACATATTTCTTTTATTGGGCTTGTCATATAATAATAATTCAGGCACTGAGTTTGTCTTCAGCCACCAGATTGCAAATTATGCTTCTTCGCAAATTCCACGTTTCTTGACATTCTGTCAGTAGTATCGTTGACTATTTACTTCATGACAAGCAACTTACAAGAAATTTACCAGCTTTCTTCTCCATTTGATTGAAATTGGAGTGTGTGTTGGGATTCTTTTGGCCATTGAAGGAGGGAGGGGAATCTCAGGCTTGAGTTTTTAAAATGGGGATGAGCATTTAGCAGAGATTTAGACATTCTATACAACATCATGCACACCTACTGCCTTCGTCAAGAGTAGGGAACATACTGAATTTATAATAACTTCAGACAAACCCATATTGGTTATTGTCAGCATGTTTCTATTCCTTCTCAGTGTGTCTTAGATTCCTGCATACTTAATGAAAGATGTCATGAAATTATAAATGAGGATGAGCTTTGGAGTTATAATAAGGGTGCTCCATTGTGATTAGGAAGCCACATGTTTATCTCATGAAAACAGTCTCTCTGTATTGGAGGGATGAGATTGCATGCAAATAACCTTTCGAAGCACTCGTAATGCAATAAACATTGTACACTGGGCGACCCTTATAGTGAATTCTTGATAATAGCAAAAAAGGCTCATTGCCCTAGAAATTTTGAGTTATGCACATATTTTTCCATTTGTGTCTTACCATAAGATCTGTTATATAAACAGGCAAATACTCTTTTCCATTATAGATAGCTATGGTATGGCCAACTATTATAGGTATAACAGTCGCTGCCTGGGGCCAAATTACCTTTTATTTTTTCTGCCTTTATGTTAAGTTGTCAATTTTTCTTAATAAATGATTACTACAAAAGTACTTTTTTTTAGTCCTGCTCTTATTTTACCAGAGGGTTTTTGCCTGATGATACTGTGATACAGAGTTGTCAATCCACAATTTAAATTGCTGAGCCAGCGTAGGTACTCATGAAAGTGTTGTGTTTCGGCAGTGTTAGGTATTTTTTTTCTTTTAAATCAACATAATAGATTTTTGTTGCACAGTCATGTAGAAAGGTTTCTTTTAGCTGCTGGATGTCTGTTTTTTCATGGTCACAATGATTGTATATTTTTTTTCTTATTTATTCCTTTAGTTCAAAATATGTTTTTGAAGGAAAATTGTTATCCTTGAATATCTTTAGGTTGCACCTTATAATACTTTTTACCCCCAATTGGAGGAGCACTTGACTCAAACTGGTGTTGAGACCTCTGTCAATAGATGGGATGAGCCGCTTGCACTCGGTGTGATTGATCCTCACGATTCATTATCTCATCCTGCCGGTGTCTCTGATGTTCAAGCTGAGACCGCCACACGCCTGGATCCAGATCAGTTCACTAACTTTTTGGTATGCTTTCTAACTTGATTTGAAATGATAACCATAATTTGTTGCGTCATACTTTCAAACTGCATTTGTTTTAAATTTTTGATTAATGCAAATATTGACTAATTCGATACATATATTAGTCAATATGTATCGGCATTAGAGCCTTTCGATACTAATATTTTTAGATACGGCAATAATGTTGTGATATGTTTGTATATCCAGCATTATATTCGATATATTGACTGTTACCGATACATACTCTCTGATATGTCCGACATTGATATGACTACGACTGATACTGATTTTTCATCCATTGGTGATCGTTGCTTAAGTAAAGTCCCTTTTTGAATTAGATGTGAATTGATTCATTGTCTGTTTTGATTAAAGTCTTTCAAAATTTTCTGTTTTTGCAGATTCCAAATTGGTTTACTGGTGAATCTCCTGGGAGCACTAAAGACAACCCGTTTCCTTTACCAGAGGTTTATATGGCCTCTCAGCTCAGAAATGTATGCCCCATGACAAAATTAATTAATTTTGGACATTGATCAATTCTATTTTAAATTATGCACGCTTCTATTTTTTATAGCTTTATTCTTATAGTTTATATTTTGAATGTTTAATTTGTGTATTAATGTCTTTCTGTCCCAGCATAATAACCTTGGGGAAATCAAGCAAGTTTTAGGGGAAACGTCACTTGATGATGGCAAGAAACGAGAGCTGTCTTCTGCTCTTCATGTATACTTCAAAGACTGGCTATATGGTAATGATTTTTTTTTTTTTTGTATTTTTTGCTCACTAAATTGATTTTCATTTTATATTCCTTGATGAAATTTCTCCCTGTACCTCTTTGTGCTTGCTATGTTGAGGAGAAAATTAAATTTTGTGCTCTCATAGTGTGTCGTACTCATGGATTAAACGTCAGTATCGGTGTAGGTTGCGGTCATATCGAATAATATATATTGATATCGAATATATTAGACATTTTTTTCTGAAAATCATGAGCTAAAAATCATGTATCGGCCAAATATCTATAACATATCGTGAATTTATTGTGGGTTGGGAAATATCAGTATCGAAGTAACCAATATTGGTATATATGCCAATATTTTTATCCATGGTTATATTTCTAAAAGTCTTGAACATGATATATATCATTGTCACCCTCCCATTATTGTTATTTCCATATGCAACAATAAAATTGCAATGTTTCTATATCAATGATGTATCACTAGGTTTTAATCCCAAAAAAAAAAAAAAAATTGTGTCCTATATGTCTAATATTAATATACTTCATCTAATACAGCTACAACCGATACCAATTTTGATATTTTTTATCAATTGAAATTCTGGATACCATTATTTGAGAGGCGTTGTTCAACTTGCCCTACTTCTAACTCCCCATGGATTTTTTTTTTTTTTGGGGGGGAAGGGGGGGGGTGCTTACAGTCCCACTTTGGTCCATTTCAGTTGAAGGTTAGTGTGAGGATCCTGGATATTAGTAACATTAAAACAATAATCAATCACACATCAAAATATTAGATCTGGTCGAATCTCCTGCTACCACTGACCTCTATCCATGATTTATATCAAGTTGTGCCGCGAACTTTTTGAGTTTGGTCTTTAAACGGACTGGTCACCTAAAAAAAATTTGGTCACACTTGACAATAAATATGTTACTGAATTGTGGGTATGAACTAAAGTTGCTGAATTTGATGATGGTCACAGCTTCTGGAAACATTCGCCAGCTATACTGCTTACAGAATGACTAGATATAACCCGCTTGCATATACGGAATGATGAAGACCCCTCTCTTCTTCCATGGCCTCCATTTCTCAAGGTAAGCAACCTACAACTGCTCATGAATCTTGATTACAAGGACGATGCAATCAGATTTGCACCTTTACCTTTTGATTTAAGGAATGCCTGTCTAATTGTATCTGCGGAATTGGGTGGTTGGATCTTCAAAAACCTTAGGGCTCTCCTGATTTTATGGGAAACTTTGTACCAAATTCATGAGTTTTTTATCGATCCGGATGCCTTTGTTGTATCTTGTTGTCCTTTTAATGAGTAAAATTAAGTAAATATGTGTAAGATTGACTGATTTTAAAAGTAAGTTTTTGTTTGTTTTGATTTGTTTCTCTGTAGAATGCTGACTTGCTTCTGTCAATTCCAACCTTTAGGAAATTTAAGGATAGTTAGAAAGGTTACATATCATAACCATCTAATAAACCTTCTACAACTCACCCACTCTCTTCATATGCGGCATTTTAATATTCCTACCACTTATTTCATTTGTTTTTAAATCTTAATAAACTCTATATATATAGAATGAGTTATAAATTGATGAAAACATCTCGTAAAACTCTAATAACTCAGGTCATTATAGACTTCTTAAAAATTCTCCAGCTAAGATATGTCCCCACCACATTACAATCCAAGAGGTTTAGACCCGCCATCATAGATAAAAATTTTAGTATCAGTATATCAAAAAGAAAAAGGAGACATAGGAATTATAGGCTAATACGGTCGTATCGGTTGATATATTGGCTAATATTTTAAATATTAAATATGTTAGCTAATTTGTTGTAATATATAACCGATACGATAATATGTCACGGTCTCATTATGGTATTAAGAAATATCGTTATTGAAAATTAGATGTTAGTATAATATCGATCGATATTATAAATATTGGTGGATATTTACATCGCTCGCCACTCTGTTTTGTAACCGAAAAAACTTTTGGGTAAGGGAAAACTACTCTTTTGGCTGAGGAGAGTAAAATGAAATATTAAATAAATCGTCTCTCACGGACTTTCATAGGGTACATTTCAATTTAGAAAGCTCCATTGCCGAACTCGATCGAGTGCACGGGCGTGTCTGAGGGTGTTAAGCGAGCCGTGCCTCCCATAGCCGGTAGGGTTGTTGCGGGACCAGAACAGTGTCGATAGATTGGTGTAGGAAAGGGCCCCGGATCGACTTCTGTTAGATATTCCTTATGCTCAAACTTTGATTTTTATAAAATTTAATCTCTCTCGAGGACTTTCATAGAGTGCATTGCATTTTAGAAAGCTCCATTGCCAAATTCGATCGAGTGCGTAGGCGTGTCTAAAGGTGTTAAGCGAGCCGTGCCTCTCATAGCCATTAAGGTAGGAGAGGGACCGAAGCAATGTCGATAGATTGTAGGAAGGGCCCCGGATCGACTTCTGTTAGATCTTTCTTACGCTTGAACTTTGATCTTTATAAAATAGTTAATAAGATGATAATGGTTTTTTTTTTTTTTTTCATTTTCTATATTGTGAATATTTCGATATTTCCATATATTTAAGGAAAAAAAAAACTGAATTCGCAATTTAAAATAGAATAAATTTAAATCGTTAGATCACCTTGAATTTAACGGCTTAGTTTAGGGGGATTTTTCCATGAGTAAATTACAATTTTGTCCTTCATAACCTATTCCATTTTCTTCCCTAGTGATTTTACATCGGAGATTTTCAGCTGCCTTCGGTTATCGATCAAACACTGTGGCTTGCGGCAGACGTTTGCCCACTTAAACAGTTACACCTTGCTTGGTTATCACGCAACATCTGCAAAACACCATAATATTCGGGCATCATAAGATAAGATTCTTCCTATAATATTTGACGAGTTTTTCTTCTTAAAATGAGGTTTAAAGTGGCACCTTATACTGTTCTTGAAGGTCTTTAACGTATTCGACTGCCAAATCTAACATATCTGCCGTGTTCGTTTGCTGTCAAAAGACCAAGGAAGCATTAGGGTTTCGAAACGGGCCGAGCTACGGCTGGCGGATGATATCGGTGACAGTAAATTCTACCTTCTCGATGTTCGGCACGAGTTCTTGTAGCTTCTTCATTCGTTCGCTAATTCGGGTTCTTCTTACCTATAAGCAAAAGCCACCATTTAGCATTTCTTGACTTTCAAATAAGGTCGGAATCACACGGGAGGAATTCGGATATGAAGATTCTACCCTCTCGGCAATGCTTCGAGGATGGGTGGCACAACCTCTCTTGGCCCTAATTTTACAGGGGACGGTATCTTGAAATTGCATCAACTTCTCCATAGCGGCCATCTCGGTTGAAGTATTTGGCAATCTCGAGTGATGCGATAATGCATGTGTTCGAGTTCCATGACCGCCATTCTAAACAAGAAACTAATGTTAGCAATTGCAACTAAAACAAGAAATAATATTGCCGATATGGCTTTGGTCTAGGTTTGATGAAAATCAAGTCGTCGAATCAACCTGATTGAATGACTTAAAATTTTATAAGATTTTGTCAATATATATA
>JAODPA010114420.1:0-19056 GCA_025585075.1 Nepenthes mirabilis
TGAGGGAAAGTCCACCACAATTCAACTCACTATATCTCTATCCGGGAGAACCATTTGATCCCAAATCACATTATGGACTTCCTTCCGATTACATATATTATTATTATTTTTTCTTCAGATTTATATCTTTCTACAAGTCAATTTGGATGCAGAGATGTCACAATACATAGAAAAGATTAGAATTCCTTATCACATTAGGCAATTATCACTTTGGGGGCCTCTGGAACATATTTCTTCCATATAAGGATCACAATCATATTTTTTTCGGAGCTTATAATTAAACACGTGCCATTAGTCATACCTTCATAATAATTAATTAGGGTAGAAGCATGCAAATTTCTTATTTATTCTCGGGTGAACAGTAATAGTGTCAATTTAGAGCGTCCAAACGCCGTGAACGGATCGATACTTGTGAGATCGGATGTCCAGCCGACATATATGTATAATTGGAATATGGTGATTCATATTTTGGGGTCAATTTAACATATAATCGAAGAAAATGGGGAAATCTCGAATCGAGCGTGGGTTAGGGTTTGGTGAAGCCAAACCAAGACAAACGGAAGGCAAATCGGACAAATAACTATAAATACTTTAAGCAATACTCATGGGCTACATGTCCCCAATGATTTGGATGGGTATTGGGATAAAAATACCCAAGAAAAAAACAAATAAAAATCGAAAGAGGAGATAAAAAGGGTATGGGAGCACTTGCCTTGACCCGATCTACAACCTTTATAACTAGCTCTCGGACGAATTCAAACTGGATGGCCTCAATCTCCTCATTCTCTTTCTACTTCTCCATGCTCTATCTCTCTAGGGTTTGGTTTACATGGAAAATGAAAATCGCAAATGCCCTGCTCGAGCTTTAAAATAGACTGGTGCTCAAGTGCCAATCAGGCGAGCGCGGTGTATTCAAGCACATGTCGAGTGCGCAGCGGGCACCCTCACCACTGGTTTTGGCGCCGCCATCTGGGTTCGAGCTAGCGGCATGCCCGGAGCCTACTGGTTTTGGCGCCCACTTCTAGGCGCGAGCGCACAACGAGCCCAACCTTACTGGATTTGGCGCCTCTGTTTAGGCTCAAGCCTACAGCAGGCTTGTGACAGACCAGCCATATTCCACCACATAAGGCCGTCGTCAAGCCTATCCTTTACATAATATATAGAATGATTTCCAACTAGGTAGACATGAAAATTTTTCTTTTCTTTTATATATACCATTCATCTCATACACATGATTGCTTAAGGCCGAACTCCTTGAGTTGGCCATCACAGTGCTAAGTCTCACACCTGGCCGGCTAACACTCAGGTTGGTTGACTACAAAAAACTTGACATGACATGAGATGCTACTAGAAATATCGACTTCATTCATCTATATTATAATTACGGAAACATGCTAACACCCATAAATTCTTTTACAACGGAACTGTTTTACAAATCCTTTTCAAAACATCAAAAGAAATACATCAATTCTTTTGCTGATCAGCTCCGGCCAGCAATGTCGTCTAGTTACTTCACTTGACTCTACTCAATTTCATCCTCCATAAGTTTTTCATCATCTCAAAAACAATAAAAGTGAGCTACAAAGCCCAGCAATGTACCCACATGTAGAAAACATTAACATACATGTAATTGGATCAAAGTAAGGATTCATAACATAACTTAGCATACAAAAATCACCATATCGTTTCTGCTTAAGTTCAGAATTCATTGTTCCTATTTTTATTATCTTATCTTCAGAAAATTCATAAAAGCCGAACGATATACTTATCATCTTTAGGAACCGGACAGGAGCGGACAACATCGAGAAAGGATTGTGTGCTACTCCACAACTTAGAGCTGTATCCTCTCATTATGCTCCCCGAGGCGGGAGGTAATACCTTTTACTCGACATACGGGGCCGTAGTCCGAAAGACTTATGCTACCAAAAAGTCCTCCCGTGGCCCAGGGGCAGTCCTCGAGTGTCACTCTAATATCCTTCATCCATCTTTAACAGTAAGTTTAATGAAAGTCGTAGTTCATATCTTTTAATGGACATCTATCATAGTTCAAAAGTCGGAAGTCTTAGAGTTCTACTTGCTATCCGGATTACATACATTTTTCTTTGTTCTTATAGCCTTTGTTCTTAATTTCAACAATTGAAGTCCGTAAAGCCTTTCCTTTAACATATTAAAACCGAAGGTCTTTTATCAAAATAACAGAGGTCTTACTTATCAAGCCGGAGGTCTTTTCTCAAAAGCCAGTTTTAAAATACACTCTAGGGCCGGTTTCAATCATAATATAAGGCCGGTGGTCTTTTAACAAAAGTCAAAGGTTATTTTAACAAAAGCCAAATGTCATATATGAAAAGCCGGAGGTCTTTTCTCAAAGGTCGGATGTCTTTTATCCTTAAACATGTAATTATCGAAGTTCATGCAGATCGGCAAATAATCATACTTCATGCATAAAGAAATTAGACATCAGGAATAATAGGGCTTCTTTTAAACATGCGGTTAACCGAGATTCTTCCTTAAATCAAACGATTAGAACAAATATCGTACACACCGTAACATAAGTTCATAAAAATAAGACATACTTGTGTTGCAATCATGAGCTTTAAAAAAAAGTGGTGAGTACACTTACATTAATTCATGAACTTAAAATAAGGTATACTTGCATTAAACATATGATCAACAAGAATGTGAGTACTCTTACCTGAATTCCTTTACTTCGCCCTGAAATTTTGGTCTTCCTTTACTAGAAAACTTTGTTGAGAGCCTCTTCCTAACCTCTTTTCTTACGCTCTCTAGTTCTTATTTATAAGCTCTTGGGTCTGACAGTAGTAGGTAGGGCAGGTCAACCACTCGGGGGTGGTTGGGAGTAGGTTACTTACTCAGGCATGGTTATTTAGACTTTACTTTTCATAAGTGTTTTCTTATTATTTTCGGTCAACTGGCCTTGACTGGATTTAGATTTCTCTTTCGCGTTTTTGGTCAACTAGCCTTGACCGAATTTAGTTGCCCCTTCTTACACATTCCGATCAACTAGCGTTGACCAGGTGTTACTTACCTTTAGCATTTTCGGTTTACTTTCCTCTTTTCCTTCCTTCCGATCAACTAGCGTTGACCGGATAAGCCTTCCTTTACGTTTCATGGCCAATAGACATTGACCGAATTACGTCTTTCTTCATACTTTTCGGTCAACACTTGTTGACCGGATTACTATTCTTATCACATTTTTCGGTCAACTGGTATTGATCGGATAGCCTTCAATTTCCCTTGACTCGATGTTGGGGACTTTCTACGTTTTAGGATCTGGGCCATTACAAGGCTCGACCTTACAATTTACTGCACTAAGGTTATTTCCCCCATTTTTCCAATTTCACTTATCCTCAAACCTAATCATATCAATTTAATTACTAAAATTACTATATTTTAGAAACCGGAACCTTACAACTCTCCCTCACTTATAAAAATTTTGTCGTCAAAATTTAACGAATCTTAAGATTTATTTAAACCTACATACCTCAGAAAAGATGGGGATACTTTTTTTGGATTTCGTCCTCTCTCTCCCACATCGCCTCCTCACGAGAATGATTCCTCCATAAAACATTCATGAGAGGGATCATCTTCGAGCATAAAATTTGATCCTTGTGATCCAATATCTCCACCGGCTCCTCCACATATGATAAAATTTTTGTTGATAGCCAGTGGACCATAATTAATCACATGTGCTGGATCGTAGACGTACTTCCTCAACATCGAAACATAGAGGATGTTGTGCACCTTAGCTAAACTCGGCGGCAATGCCAAACGATACGCCACTTCACCTACTCATTCAAGGATCTCAAAAGGCCAAATAAATCACAGTTTTAGCTTCTCCTTGACCCCCAAATCTAGAAACGCTCCCTCGGCGACACTTTGAGGAAGACAAAATCGCCAACCATGAATCTAAGCTCAGATCTCTTCCAATCGGCATAACTCTTCTACTGACTCTGGGGGATCTTTAGCTTCTCAAAAACCACCACAATCCTTTCTGATGTTTTCCAAATTACATCTAGACCCAGCAAACACTTATCCCCTGTCTCCTCCCAATGGATGGGAGATTGGCACTTCTTACCATAATGTACCTCGAAAGGAGCCATACCGATACTTGCCTAGAAGCTGTTGCTGTAGGCAAACTTGGCCAATGCCAGATAATCATCCCAATTTCCTCTCACCTCCATCACCAAAGCTTTCAGCATATCTGCCAAAATCTAGATCGTCCACTCAGACTGGCCATCGGTTTGAGGATGGTAAGTTGTACTAAATTTCAGATTAGTTCCTAATTCTTGATACAAGCTCTCCCAAAATTTAGAGACAAACTGTAGATCACGATCAGACACAATAGATGCTCGCACATCGTGCAACCTAATGATCTCACTGATGTACAGCTGTTCTAGATGATCACGGGAATACGTAATCCGAATGGCTATAAAATGGGCAGACTTCGTCAGCCAATCCACAATGATCCAAATCGCATCATGGTTCTTCAGAGTCCTAAACAACTCGAAAACAAAATCCATCAAAATATCCTCCCACTTCCAGTTGGGGATGGGCAAGGTCTGTTGTAGTAACCAGAAGGTTTCCTCTTTTTAGCCTTCAGCTGCTGACAAATAAGATATCAGCTCACAAAGGCAACAATCTCCCTCCGCATGTTCCTCCACCAGAACAATTTTCTCAGGTCCTAGTATATCTTGTTTATTTTAAGGTGATTCGTATACTGAGTCCTGTGGGCCTCCTTTATGATATCTTTTGTGAGGTTCCCAAATCTACAATAGACTATAACATGAGGCAGTCAATACTCCTCTACTTAATCATAGACTTATTTGATGGTTAAATGAAAGTATTAGAAGAGAACTTGGTAAAAATTTAGGTTGTTAAAACTACCACCCGTAACACCCCGCCTGCCGCTCGCTCGAGCCCCGCTCGAGCGAAAAAACCAGAGGCTTCCTCGTCTGTGGAATGCCCGAGACCGCTCGGGCAACTTCCAGAAGCTTCCGGAAAGTTCCCGCGCGCTCGAGCGGAAAGAACCAGAAACGGCCCGCTCACCGCTCGCTCGCCGGGCGCTCGAGCGGCCCAACGAGTATAAATACGCGACCAAGCCCCACGAATCTTCACTTTCCCACTTCTTCCAGCCATTTTGGAGAGGAAGAGAGAGAAGGGGCGCCCAGCTTAGAGAGAGAAAGGAAGAAATCAAGGCATAGAGACCCAATTCGTCCGAAGGCCAGTTAGAAAAGTGATAGCATGCGTCGAGGCAAGTATTCTCATACTCACTATTTGTTGTCTTGTGATTGTTAATTATTTCTCATCGGGTAATATCGTTCCAATACCCACCCAAATTATGAAAATCGTATAACCCATGAATAATAATGAATAAATATGTAGTTATTTGTCCGATTTATTGCCCGATTCACTTGTTTCATTATCATCAAACCCTAACCCCATGCTAGATTCGGGTTCACTGTTTTCTCCCTCAAATTATGTTAATTTCACCTCAAAATATGCATCACTACGTCCCAAATATGTATACATATCAACCGGGCATCCGAATTCACAAAAATGGACCCGTTTGCGGCGTTCGGGACCTTTAAAATATCCCCTGTTACTGTTCACCCGGGGTGAACAACTAAATTGGCATGGTTCCACTCTTGTATTATTCTAAATTAATCCTAAGAAATGAATCATCACATCCCGACCACGCATATGTATTAGCCGGACGATCGATCTCATGAAATTCTATCTGTTCACGTTGACCGGATCCCCTAACCAAATGTTATTACTGTTCACATGAAAAAAATGGAAAATGTACATTCCATTGTTATAAAGGCTATGACTAATGTGCATTTGAAATTATAAGATTCAGAAACGGGCTCCGGAGGACCCCAATGTGATTGACTTATCAATAGTAAGGAATCCCAATTCCGCTTGAGTTTTGTTAATCGTGCCTATAAACTGAATTATGAAAAATGCTAAAGTTCTCAAGTGAAGATGAGAAACGAATGGGGAATTGGAACGAAAGGAAGTCCACAATGGATATGTGATTGATGAAACCTCCCTAATGGCGGGAGATATGATATATGAGATACGGTGGACTTTTCTTCAAAATGAATATGGAAATAGAATCATGAAATTAGGACCATGGACTTTTAGATGGGTAGTATTCTCTGGCTTAGCACGTCCATCACGGTATGAACCCGAAGAATACTTGGGCCACGTATTCTGGTCGCTTGTGTGTAAGCGGGTGGTGTCCGTGTCACGCCTTAGGATACTATTGTGGAAGAACGAGGACTGCCCTGGTACCCCGGGGGAATGGGGCGATTTACGGCACGATGTGCACGACCCCCCGGAGGGTCGTTAAAGATAATCCCTCACGGCCTTAGATCATGTGGAGTATCATGATCCTTTCCTTGTTCTCTCGCATCGTTTGCTAGTACGACCTATTAGCCCTGATCCGCAAAGATTAAAGTACAATGAGAAAACATGATTCAAACGGCAATTAAACATTACAAAACATGGTCAACAATAAATAGGTACTTCTAAATATTCCTTCCCGCTTATGTCTCGTTATATCTCAAATGCATGTTGCCCCTTGTCATTATCATGTTCATAGTTTGATAGTGACGTATGGTTATACTTGCTGAGCGATAAGCTTACTCTTGCTGTCCGTTATTTTTCCTCCCAGATGACAGCATTTAGCTGTTGCTGGATAGTTAGAACACGGAAAAGCTTGCTTGACGGGACTAGACAGACGGCAAGTGCAGCAAAGATTTGGACATAGAGTTTGATATGGACAGCCACTCGGGGTCAAGTATGGTTTGTGGTTATTTTTATGGTTTTATTATGTTTCCGTAGTTTATGGTACTGTAGTATGCTTCCGCGTTTTGTTTTGATGTTTCAAGTTTTAGGTTATTAGATGGCATCTCTCTAGATCTAATACAGTAAAGTCGGAGTTCTGTATTGAAGCCATGGATGATATGACAAATTTGAGATCCTGTGTGATGTATTGTAGGCTATATGTAGGTCCTTTGATAAATGTGTGCTTGTGCAGAGCCTATTTGCACAGGTTTTATTTCGGTCTTTCGTCTAGTAATAAAGGAAACTCTGCCCAATATTCTCCAAAAAATTTACAATAATAATTTTGGGTATAAATAATATTTTATTGACGGAGGGTTATTTAAGGAAAATAACCTAGTCCGTCACATCTTTCTTCAAATCCTTATTATCTGGTACACACAGCCGCTCCCGAAATTTCAAAATCCCATCTGCATGTACATTAAAATCAACTTGGGGATCTCTATCAACGTCACCAGCAATGTCCATAAAAAATGGGTCACTTGCCTGCCTTCCTTAATCCTCTAGAGGATCTTGGGTTGCACCTACAAGAAGGATAATATCATCCTATTGCCTTTAACGTAGCACTAGATGTGATAATTTTTCAGACAGTCTAGCAACTTCATCCGCTTAATCTGCATTGTCGCCGTCAAACAAGTTCGGCGACTCAGGGCATTTACTACCACATTAGCTTTTCCCGGTCGATACTAGATCTCACAATCATAATCCTTGAGGAATTCGATCCATCGCCGTTGCCTCATATTCAGCTATTTCTGCGAAAATAAATACTTGAGGCTCTTATGGTCGGAATACATCAGAAATTTCTCGCCATATAAATAGTGCATCCAAATCTTCAATGCAAAAACCACAGCGACAAGCTCCAAATCATGGGTCAGGTAGTTCTTCTCGTGGGTCTTCAATTGCCAAAACCCATAAGTGACCACCATCGCATTCTGCATAAGGACACAACCCAGCACCATCTTAGATGCATCATAATACACCTCGAACCCATTTGAATTATCTGAAAGAGTCAAAATCAGAGTAGACATCAATCAATCCTTCAACTCTTAGAAGCTTCGGTCGCACTCTTCGGTCCAGTCAAAGCTCACTTCCTTCTTTGTCAAACAGGTAAGGGGTAAGGCAATCCGAGAAAAGTTCTTCACAAAACAGCAATAATACTTGGCCATCCCCAAGAGGCTTCGAACCTTCGACACGATCATGGGTCGACTCCAACTAATCACCGCCTCAACTTTCTTCAAGTCCACTGAGACGCCTCCACCAGAAATGACGTGGCTCAAGAATACTACCTCATTGAGTGAAAACTCACATTTCCTTAACTTTGCGAACAACCGATGCTCCTGAAGCGTCTGAAGTATGATTCTCAAGTGCCCTTCGTGCTCGATACAATCCTTGAAATAAATCAAGATATCGTCGATAAAAATCATGACAAACTTATCCAAGTACGGCTGGAAGACCCAATTCATCAGATCTATAAACACTGCTGGTGCATTAGTTAATCCAAACGGCATCACAAGGAATTCGTAATGACCATACCTCGTCCGAAAAACTGTCTTTGCTACATCATCCTACTTGATGCGAAGCTGATGATATCTAGACTGAAGATTAATATTAGAGAATACTCGGGTCCCCTGTAACTGATCGAAGAGATCATCGATCCGTGATAATGAATACTTGTTCTTAATCGTGATATTGTTCAATTCACAATAGTCCATGCACAGTTTCAAAGTCCCCTCCTTCTTCTTGACAAATAGGACTGGAGCACCCCATTGCGAAACACTAGGTCTAATAAAACCCATATCAAGCAAATCTTACAATTGCTATTTCAACTCTTTTAGCTCAGCAGGGGCCAAACGATAGAGGGTCCTTGATATAGGTGCCGATCTCGATACAATATTAACCCCAAACTCAATTTCACGATGTGGAGGTAAATCAGACAACTTGTTGAGAAATACATCTTTGAATTCGCACACTACCGGAATGTCCTTCGTGGACAACTCCCGACTCTCCACCATACTTGCATAAGCCAGAAAGGCTTCGCATCACCTCTTCAACAAATGGCGAGCCTGGAGAGCATAAATGAAATTAGACGTCTCCACTCTTCGAACTCCCTGAACATGAAAAGGTTCACATTCCGGGATAGTAAAGTCCACCCTGTTGTGGAAGTAGTCAATACTTGCATGATATTTAGACAATCAATCCATACCCAAAATAATATCAAAATTATGCATATCTAGGAGGATCAAATCAACAACTAAGGAAAACTCGTTCACCTCCACAACACACCCCGGGTAGGAGACATCGATCATAATAGAATATCCCGTGGGTATGGACACAACCAAAGAGAAATCAAAGGTCATGGGAGAGGATGCAACACGATAGGCCAAATGAAGAAAAATGAACGAGTGCATGGACCCAGAATCGAAAAGCACTGAACAGGAAATACCTAGGGAGTATACCTTCCACCATGCTGTCCGACGCCTTGACCCCACTGGCGGATACTACAAAAGCTTTTCCTTGTACCACTAGCTTCGGAGTATAGACTTTTGGTGGTCGAGGACATTCTTTAGCTCTATGCCCCACTTGACCACAATTGAAATAGGCATCCGTAAACATAAAATAGGGTCTACCTCCATGCATCTTTCCGTAATGCTGACACGGGCCCACTGAAGTTTGAGATGATGTCGAGGTCTGATCGCTCTTCCTTCTAGAATCTGATCACTTCGGCTTATTGAATGGCCTCCCTAAACTAACTCCATAACTAGCATTGACCCCACTATTGCTCGACGACCGTTTCTTATAGAAATCCTCCTTCGCAAGCTCTTACTCATGGATCAGGGCACGATCCAATACATCAGCATAGGTCGTCAGCTTGAGGGTCGCCAATTGCTTGCGGATATCATCCTGCAAGCCCTGCAGAAACTTTCACGTCTTCCTCTCCTCATCCTCTACCATATACGAAGCGAACCATGATAATTCAGTAAATTTGGCGCCATATTCTGCCACAGTCCAACTACCTTGTCTCAATCGGAGAAACTCTTCTTCCTTTTGAACACAAAGGCTGGAAGAAAAATACTTCTTCAGGAACACCTCCTCAAATATCTGTCAAGTGATCTCATTCTCAGGCACTCCCAACACCCTCTTCTTCATCATCCACCAATGATGAGCCTCACTCTCTAGCCAGTAGGATGTAAACAGAACCCGATCCTCCTCAAGGAAACGGATCACGGTGAACACTTTCTTCAAACTCTCAAACCATGTGTCCACGTTGACAGGTTCGAGCTCTCCCAGAAACGTAGGAACTCACTCCTGGATGAAACGATCATATGTGGATGGTCCCAGATTAATAGGGGCCTAAACGAGGGTCGAAGCAGGAACAAGGGCAAGATTTGTTGCTCCATGTTTTCAATGATGTTTGACATACGACCAAACAGATTTAGATATTCGGCCTCCCAATCTTAGGTCCGATCACCACCTCACGAGCCTCTACCACCACCTTGCGAACCTCCATGTCTAGGTGGCATGTTTGACTTTAGAAAATATTTTGAAATAAGAACGATTATGAGTTAGTCCAAGGATCGAACCCTAATTAAAACATTACTATTAACGCAGTTAAATAAAGCTACTATCCTATCTTGGCCATAGTCTAAATTGCGCAAGCTAGAGTACTAGAGCTATCTATCTTAACTTGGTCCTTCTACATCTACGTTCACTTATTTAGCCTTAACCTATACTATCCTAACTTCTGCATCAAATGTAGATCAATTTTAAGGTATCCGTTTCTCTAATACCAACTGTGATTGATCAAAAATTTTACAAAAAAAGCTAGCAGAATTTCATCTATAAAACGGACATCTTCCAAATACAAAACATATACAAAATCTACAGCATACATGCAATATAAACACAAGATCCCAATCGCCACATCAAACACACAAGTGGCACCAAAGTCGCAACTACGGTGCAATGCCGGATGAAAAAGGATGTTGGTTAGGAACCAATTACAATAATAAAAGATACCTGCGAAAGCTACTATATCCATCAATGAACAGCAAAAACTAATTATACATCCATCATCATCATCAAACATGCATATATGACCACAAGTATCAAAATAAATAATACAATATCTATTTCTTATACAAATTAACAAAACTAATGTGACGGATCGGGTTATTTTCCTTCAAATGCCCTCCGTCAAATAATATAAACTAATGCCCATCGATATTAAAATTATAAATTTTTACAGAAAATTGGGTAGACTTTCGTTTGCTAATTGGACATTTATTAAAATACAAATACCTGTTTAAACCCTGGACAACAATCCATATATTCAACTGCACAAAACCACAAGATCACATAGCCACATAACTCCACAAGTGGCAGCGGCGTCATAATTTAGGTACGACGCTGACTCAAAAAGGATACCAACTAAAGATCCTCAACATAACCACAACTAAGGCCCTATGGAAACATGACAATCATAATACAAAATAAAGATAAACCATCAATCCACATATGCATACATGACGTAATATACATTCAAACTTTTCAAAATAAATACAAGTCCCTGTTCATACATAATCCAAATAAGTCATCGAGCACTGTACTGAAACTTAGCCATCTATCACTCTCCTAACAGCCTACTGAGACTCGTCAGGCCACAAGGCATTCTCATCTGAAAAAGAAAATAGCAAGGATGAGCTAAAAAGCTCAGCAAGTGAAATCATACGTCACTGGCAAAAGATAATCAGTAATGGAAATGACAAAGGGAAGGGGAAAGGCATGCATTTTAAAATACAATGGGACATGAGGGGAAGAGGATGATTAGGGGGGTTCCAATTTGTCATTTAACCTGATTTAGAACATTTTATTGTTATTGATCATACTTTAGTACATTTATCATTTATTTTAATTTTTACGGATCAGGGTTAATAGGTTGTACTGACTAACGATGCGAGAGGATAAGGAAAGGATCATGATACCCCATATGATCTAAGCCAAACGATATCCTCAACGTCCAAACAAACCGCTTATAATAAGCCAAACACCACGTAGCATAGCGGCATGCCAGCCACCTGCTACCCTAGCCTCCCGCGGTCTAGAGGCAATTCCCCATCCTTCCATAGTAGTATTCTAAGGCGTCCCACAAACATCACCCGCTAACATAAGCGGCCGGATTACGTGGTCAAAGTAACCCTTGGGCTCCTACCATAACGCTAATGGCCAGCCAGAGGATGCTACCTAATGAATATAAGTCCATGGTCCTAGTTACAAGATTCATTATCCATTTTAAGAGAGAATCCACCAAAACATATATTATTGATATCACAGATATCACAAATATCTCCATCTAGGATAACAAATCCATCAAATGTCCAAATGTGGAAATTCCCTTCAAATATTCTCAAACTTCATATCTTATTTGTGGACTTACACATTCTGATAATTTTATTCACATGCTTGGGCATCAAATTTATGGAGGAGAGTGAAATTTCTTTCCTCAACAGAGCCATTTCACTTGAAGTTCCTCCAAAGCACAATTCTTTTCAAATGGGGCACAATTACATACTTCCGGGGCTTACCATTTAGCACGAACATTTAAACATAAATTCAATAACAACTAAATGGGGACAAATTATGCAAATTTACCCTTCCTCCTCGGGTGAACAGTGTCAGGCCACTTTTAGAGAATCCGAACGCCGCAAATAGGTTGAAACTTGTAAAATTGGACGTCCGATTGATATATACACATAATTAGGACATGGCAATTCATATTTTGAGGTCAATTTGACGTAATATGGAGGTGGAAGCATGCAATTTTATTTGTTCACCTCGCGTTAACAGTGTCAGTGAGCTTTTAGAGCATCCGGACGCTGTAATCGGGTCGTAACTTGTGAAATCTGACGTCCGACCGATATATATATATATTTGGGACATGGTGATTCATATTTTGAGGTCCATTTAGCGAAATATGGATGAAAAAATGGGTATCTTGAATTAAACGTGGGGTTAGGGTTCAGAGGCACCCAAACGAACGAATCAGAACACGATTCGAATAATAAACTACATATTCCTTGAGCATATATCATGGGGTACATATTTTTCACAATTTAGGCGGTTATCGTGACGAAAATACCCAATAAAAATGAATAAAAATTGAGAGAGAGCAAAAAGTGAGTATAAAAATACTTGCCTCGACACGTACTGCTACTTTTATAACTGGTCCTCGGACGGGTTTGGACATTGTGACCTCGTTCTCCTCCTCTCTCATCCTCTTTCCTCTCCCTCTCTCTCCTTGTCTCTCTAGAAAGCTCTGGAATGCCAAAAAAAATTGGACACGGCCGTTTTTATCAACAGCGGTGCGCTCGAGTGCCAACTGGGCGCTCGTCGAGCGCACTGTTCTACCGATGCTGCGCCTCAGCGCCAACCGGGCGTGGCGAGTGCTTGGTTCTATTTTTTTGTGCTCCGGCCACGGTTGAGCGCTGCTCGAGTGGCCCGGTTCTGCCAGTTGCTGCTTGGCTTGCTCCTCAGGTGCTAGCCAAACACCGAACCTGTTGCCCACTTGTTTCATCTCTAATTTAAAATTTTTTCACATTTTGAGTTAGATTTTGATTATTATCATTTTAATTATCTCCTAATTATGGTATTTTGGAATCAAAACTCACAACTAAATCCTCAAAAGCTTTTCAATTTGTATCAGTTATCTATCCTGTACTCACTGCCTATTCGGACTTATCGGGTATAATGGCTTGCTCATCTGAAAGGAAAGAAAAGTAATGGTGAGCTAACAACTCAACAAGTGCATCATAAATAAATATAGTAGACAATATAATCAAAGATAGCGAGGAAAAGTGGCATAATCATAAAAGGGATGCATAAACAGAAATATGATCACATATGCTTTGGAATACAATTTGCTTATATTTAGGATATACTTTATGTATGATTATTTATCTTTGCAGACTAGAGTCTGTAGGCCTTATTATCTAAAAGTGTGGGAGAATGAGAAAAGGATCATGATAAGCCACAATAATCTAAGGTCATAAGCTCCAATTATCAACTCAGAGGAAAGGGTCGTCTACATATCATGCCTATAAATAGGCCGATAATACAAGGCCCCCACATATACCCTCAGGGCCTAGAGACAGTCCTCGTCCTTCCAAAGTACTATCCAAAAGCTTGCTAAGAGTATTACCCACTAAATATGTGACTAGGGTAATCCTTGAGTCATTGCTGTAATGCTATTGGCAAGCCAAAGGGTATTACCTTTATATCGTAATTCTATGGCCCTAGTTTCATGGGTCCTTATTCATGTAAGGAAAGGTTCACCACAATTCAACTCACAATATCTCTATTCAAGAGAACCATTTGATCCCAAATCACATTATGGATTTTCCTCCGATTACATATCCGATTATTATCTTTCCTTTGAATTTAAGTCTTTTTACAAGTCAATTTGGATACAGGGATGTCACAATGTATAGGAAAGATTAGTATTCCTTACCACATTAGGCAATTATCACTTTGGGGGCTTCCGGAATAAATTTCTTCCACATATGGAGCACAATCATATTTTTTCGAAGCTTATAATTAAACACATGCTATTAGTCATACCTTCCTAACAATTAACTAGGGTGGAAGCATACAAATTTTTCATTTATTCTCGGGTGGACAGTAACTGTGTCAATTTAGAGTGTCCAAACGCCTCGAACGGGTCGATACTTGTGAGATCGGACGCCCGACTGAAATATATGCATAATTGAAATATGGTGATTCATATTTTGGAATCAGTTTAACGCTCGGACGAAGAAAATGGGGAAATCCAAAATTGGGTATGGGTTAGGGTTTGGAGAAGCCAAACCAGGCTAAACGAAAGGCAAATCGGACAAATAATTATAAATACTTTGAACAATAATCATGGGCTACATGTCTCCTATAATTTGAGTGGATATCTGGAAGAAAATACCTCAAAAAATAAATAAAAATTAAAAGAGGAGATAAAAAGGATATGGGAGCACTTGTTTCAACCCGATCTACAAACTTTATAACTAACTCTAGGACGAATTCGGATTCAACGGCTTCAATCTCCTCATTCTCTCTCTAGTTCTCCGTGCTCTCTCTCTCTAGGGTTTCGTTCATGCGAAAAAACTCGCGAATGCCCTACTCTGGGTTTAAAATAGACTGGCGCTTAAGCGCATGGTGAGTGTGCGGTGGGCGCCCTCACCACTAGTTTTGGCGCCCACTTCTGGGCTCAAGCACTCAACAAGCCCAACCCTACTAGAATTGGCACCTTCATTTGGGCTCAAGCTTGCAGCATAATCGACCCTACAGTTTACTGCACTAAGGTTATTTCTCCCATTTTTCAAATTTCACTTATCCCCAAACTTAATCATATCAATTTAATTACTAAAATTATTATGTTTTAGGAACCCGAACCTTACACCTGCGGTCAGAAAACAGATAACAGATATGCTACCTATACAATTTTAATGTCCCATGGTGAAAGGTGCCCGATAACAGGGGCCAGAAATCGATAATAGATACACCGCTAGAGTATCTTTCGTAGTCTAGGAGCAATTTCTCGATTTGCCACAGTAATATCAAAAGATATGTCAATGAATATCACCCGTTATAATACACGGTTAGAATAATCCTTAAATTTTTACTGTAATATCAATGACATGCTAGGAGATATTACCTTCTTAAGCATAAATTTGTTGTCCAGGTTTCATGATTTCTTATTCTTTAAGAAAAAATCCACCAAACTTCTTTCATAAAATTCTCATTCTGAGAGAACGAATCATACATATATCAAATTACAGTATTGCCTTCTTATACTTTGCATAATTTTTATATTTCTTATGGGTTTAAATCTTCACATGACTTAAATTATATGCATAAATATTATAAAGTAAGGAAAAGATAGAAACTCTTACCACCGTGAGCTAAAGGTAACTTTTGAGTTTCAGGACAACAAATATCTTCACAAATGCATATTACATAATTTCTGGAGCATATATAAATGGGTAAAAGCATCTGGGCATGGGTTAGGGTTTTATGTGTGAAAAGCCGATCAAAACAAAGAAATCTGACAAGAAATTTATATATGTGTATACTTAAGTCATGAGTAATATAAAAATAAAAGTACGAATAGGTATCGAGACAAAAATACCAAAAGAGATCGGATGAACAGTGCAAAGAGAGAAAGAAAAGGATATGAGTGCACTTACCTCGACCCGATCTATCACTTTTCCAACTAGTTTTAAGCCGAATTTGAACTCAAAGGCCTTGATCTCCATTTACTCTCTCTTGTCCTTCGCGATCACTCTCTCCTCTCGGCCCCTTTCCCCATGTGAATGATGCAGAAAAAGCCATTGGACTCTTATAACACGGGCTGGTGCCCAGCGGGTGAGGCTTCTCACAAATGAGGGCCTGCCCCGAGTGCTCGAGCGCCCAGCAGGCACTGATTTGCTGTCTTAGGCGCCCGCAGTGCCACTCGAGTACCAGGTGGGTGCCCCCTGTCGAGGGCTCCTATTACTTCTGAAACCAAATTTTCCACATGGATTAAGACTTATCTTGATTATATTAGCTTAATTACCTGTAATTACAATATTCAAAAATTAATACATTATAACTCTCCCCCACTTATAAAAATTTTATCTTTAAAATTTTAGCGAGTCTCAAAATTCACCAATCGAGGAAAATCCTTTCAGATTCCTTCATCACGCCCCTAGGTTACATCCTAAGGAAAGACTTGTCCTAGAAGCCCTTAACTAATTAAGCTATCCTAATTTTCAATACTTAGTATTTCTTAACTAAATCTAGGTTGGAACCTTATCACAGAACAAATCCCTTATCTCTCTCAAGGCTAAAACCAATCACCTACTTATTTCCTCAATTATCAATGCAAGGGAGACTTCATGACGATCCACAAAATTCAGAGGCAACCCAAATTACTAGCTATTTTCTCGACTTAATTCAAAACCTCGAATGAATTAATGAACTTCTATTTCAGTTCATCCTAAACCTCGAAAATGATCACTCACTTCAACTTTAAACTGACCTTCAAAATAAATGGTCATCCTCTCCGCTGTGCAGTTCTGATTAATTCCTAATTAGTGTGCTAAAAAACCTCTAGCAACTCAAATTCATTGATTTATATTAAATACCCAGATTACATAACAGCTATAGGCCTAAGAAAATTCCAGGGGTATTGATATATCCAAGGCAGGACTAATAATCCTCGAATTACAATCAATTTAAGAAACACAAATGGAATGATTACCTAAAAATTTAACACGGTCTCAAATTACTACCTAAGCCTTGAGACCTAAATACTCCACAAACTTATTATCTCGTTGACATACTAACAAACCAACCTATTTCATACGCACGCATTATCCAAATTTGTGATAAGTGAACCATCCTTGAAAGCTAATCCACAATTATCCAAACACCCAAAATCCTTGCTATTCTAATAGCCCTGAAGCAAAGCTCCTAGGATTTCTCATCTCATAATTTCATAACTTCAATACTTCGAATATGATTCTGTCTTCCAAATCAAGAGCACGACGTCCCATTAACCCAAATATTGGAACCTACTCGTAGCTCACTTTTCACATCTCCCACGAAGCATTGAAAATATATTAAGTCTAAAGACTCCTAACATCGAATTATCGGCACTAATGTTCGACTTCCATTAAAGATATCAAGATTTATCTTTCTCAATCCTTAAACAGATCTACCCGCTAGCACGTTACATGATCATCTCTTTTTGAGACACAACTATTCAGACTCTTAAAATTATTAGATAATAACCATCTCTAAAAGCAACACCTATAAGTCTTCCAAGCAAAGACCTCAATTGCTAACTCCAAACTACTGGTGGAGTAACTCTGATCATGAACTTCTCCCTAATTATTCTAAGGGCGACCACCCACATACAATGCAGAAAAAATATAATCATAAATCTTCATCAAAAGTATCACATTGTATTACCATTCACCTGATCTATCAGGGATCAACCCAAATGATATGGTCGATAATTACCCTCCATTCCTCGAAAGCTATTCCGGCATATCTCACTTTGACGGATAATGATCGTTTTCATGCCTCCACGGACACCGCAAATCCTCGAGAGACACATAATGGATGCCTTACAGAATTCGTTTAGACCCAACATCACTGCACACTTTTGCAATATCAATTCGTCATTTCCAAGTGCACTATTGCTCAAATCTCTATAGGACCACATTCATGCTATCAAAGAGACTACATACCCAACAAGACACTTCCTTTAATCAACTCATATTCTTTCCTAGTTGAACACACGACTAATTGCCTTCCTAATCTATGACACAGTCCTCAGACAAAGCTCATATATCTCCCATAATTCCATGAATTCATCGATGAAGCCATCAAAATATTGACCCCAAATATGCCCGAAAGATTCAACCCATAAAATCCACATAAATGCCAACAAACCAACAAATCCAAATGACGTTACCGAAACTTGTAACGACCATATCTTTATCATAAATGCTACCACAGGTACAACTCTCAATTATCTACAATTAATAACACTATGGATATAGATCGACTATAGAAATTATCAAGTCTTTGCAATTGATCTACTAAATCATTAATTAATTCATAGTGTCTGCTTCTCAAATCATTTATCTTCCGAACAACCTGAATCTTGAGTAATTTCTAAGCGACATTGTCAGTTCATCTTACACAATCCAATGGTTCTAGAGCATTCCACAGTAGGACCTAACCGATACTCCTCAGTTCTATACAAAATCCTTAAAAATATCGGTGTCGTCTCTGGCACAACCTCAAATTACTGACCAAAGATAAATTAGCCTAATCTTTTTCTTTTAAAAAACATCCTCAAATACTTACACAATTGAAAATTCTTAGTGACTACAAAATGACTCCCAAATGTGGTCTCATATGCTAAATAAGCTTGTCACATATTCTCATTAAACAACCTCATTGCAAAGTATAATATCCTTACCAGCTACAATTCATTCTAGTATAGCAACTCATCAACTGAATTACCACTAAAATCGGATCAAAACTCAGTAATACAAAATAAATCAAATCAGCCCAACCAACCATATCTACGAACCCAAGAAAAGGTCATAGACCTCGATACATCAAGTGTAAGGCCTAAATCCTCAA
>JAODPA010114431.1:0-19055 GCA_025585075.1 Nepenthes mirabilis
GGAAGAGAGAGGGTTAGAGTTTCACTCTAGGCACGGTGCGGTGGAGGGTTTTGCTGGGGAAGGTGGCTGCCGTGAGGAGGTGTCGCCGGC
Organism: Nepenthes mirabilis; assembly: GCA_025585075.1. NCBI lineage: Eukaryota > Viridiplantae > Streptophyta > Magnoliopsida > Caryophyllales > Nepenthaceae > Nepenthes > Nepenthes mirabilis. The sequence continues at coordinate 91 of JAODPA010114431.1, forward strand.
GGGTGTGTGCCGGTGGTCGTCGGCACAGGGAGCCGAGCAATGTGCATGGCAGAGGCCGGCACGAGAGAGAGAAGGTAGCCATGTGAAGGAGATGCGGTCAAACAAAGCTCTCCGGGTCCGATTCCGAGCTCGACCTAGTTAGAAAAATTGTAGATTGGGGCGAGGCAAGTGTATCCATACTCTCATATTTTATTTTCATGTACTTTTATTTTGTTTTCATCGGGTATTCTGGTTCTGATACTCGACTAAATTTATATTTCATGTTACTCATGACGTATGCATGTATATATATTAATTTCATGCTCAATTTGTGAGTTTTGCGTGTCATTTGGAGAAATTTCCAAAACCCTAACCCTGCTGTTATTGTTCATCCGCACTCGACCCCCTTTTACCCACGAATATTTGGGGCTTTTATATAAATTAGGACTACAGTATGATTACCCATACCATATATAAGTTAATTTATCAATTGGGTATCCAATTTGATGATATTATGCTAAAACCCATTCACCAGAACCCTAGGATGTGTCCGGACCATGTTTAATTGATTATTTCAAGTTTAATGCCTAAATTGTCCTTAATTATGTGTTACCCATGTCATAACTACGTATATACATCGGTTGGGCATTCAATTTCGAAGAATCAACTCATACGGCGTGTTCGGAGGCCCTAATTCAACCCTATTACTGTTCACCCGAGCCCTTTGATGAATTTTGCGTAATTTTTGCATGTTTAATTGTCAATTAAGTTGCATATATAATTGCATATATTTAATTGCTTATCCCCAAAAATGTATTAGTTAACCAAATGTGAAAATAGTCGTTATCCGGAAGCCTTAAAGTTGAATTGGGCTCTCGGTGATAAGAATTTCCTATGTTATATAAAGGTTAAGTCGTGAGAAGATTTAAACCATCAAGAAAAGATAATTTGTATCCATCTATGAGAATTAAGCATAATATGCAAGAAAACGGAGGGAATGCCACAATTTGTGTATGAATGATCTGTTCTCCCGGTGTGAGAATCATGTGAAAGAAATTATGTGGGACCTTCTCTTAAATGAATAAGGAACCATGAAACTAGGACCACGGATTATGTTACGAAGGGTGATATCCCTTGGCATGACATGGGTATCACAGTAGAGACTCGAGGATTATATTGGCCGCATATCTTGTCCACTTATTGTAGCGGGTGATACTCTTGGCAAGTTTTAGGATATTACTGTGGAAGGACAAAAATTGACTTTGGACCGCGGGAGGTTAGGGTAGCATTTTATCGGCCTTATATGACCGGGTGATAGGTATACCACTATGCCACTTGGTATTTAGCCATTTCTAGGCAAACAATTGTTATTGGATGTGGAGTACATTGTTTGACCTTAGATTAAAAGGGGTATCATAATCCTTCCTCGTCCTCCGGTATTTTTAGTTAGTAAGGTTTACTAACTCTAGTTCGCAAAAATAAGTAATAGTGCATAATTTACATTTTAAAGAAAAGAATGACAAACATGAGAATTCAATTACACTCTAAAAGTACATTTGATCATATTTTATATTTGTGCATCCATAATATGATCATATGTCTCTTTTGCTTCATTTCGTTTATATTTTTTCTTTATTTTAATTATATTACTTATCGTCTTGATTATATTGTACTTGCTGGGGTTTTAAACTCACTATTACTTCTCATTGTCTCTAGTTTAGTATAGGATTGTTAAACCCAATGGGATAGCTTAGAGATTGGAAGTGGACTAGGCTAAGATTTGGGAGATCATATCGAAGACCGATAAATTGTAGTTTTATTTATGTCATGAAAAAATTATATATATTTGTATATTCATAATTTAGTCGAAAATCTTAATGTATATTGTTCATATAAACTGATGACTAGATAGCTTAGTTTTTGTTGTGATTGGATGTATTATGCTTCCGCAGGTTATTGTAGCTTGTAATCAGGTACCTAGCAGTATCTCTATTTGGCTAACATTATGTTTAGATACACAACGTGGGAGCCACAAATTATGTGGCATTTGGATCTTGTGTTGTTTTGTGTTATGGTTGTTATATATAGTCAGAAGTTGGAGTCATTGGATTGTATAATTATGTGTTGTATAAGTTTTTGTATCAGTTTGATAGCCGTAATATAGAGAAAACTCTATCAGATTTTTGATAGAAAATACGGTCTATTACAGACATTCCCTCTACTGCCCACGTGGGACTACTAGTGACTTCTAGAGGATGAGGTTTTGAGCCCCTCGAGTTTCGGCCGTCATCGCCATGTTGGGTCTGGTGATGACCCGCTGGCTATGTGGCCACTGCTTGTCTCAATGGGAGGTCTTTGGTGGGTTCCTCCCAAGTGAGGATGGGGTGCTTAGCTCCTCCTCATTCTCACGAGGGAGGGCTTTTGTATGTCCTTCCTATCGTGGGTTGAACGTTGTGGCAGCGAGCCTGGGTGTTTTTCTCTTGCAGCTGTCCTCTCTGAAGGTCGGCCGGTTGGATGAAGGTGATCGGGTCGTCGCCCCATACATTTTTTATTCCTTTTGAGTTATACGTGTGCCATTGTAGGCTTTGTACTTTGAAAAAGGAATTAAAGAATAGAACTACTGAGTACTTTTTGTCTTTATTGATACCTCCAATATTCTTTGCATGTTGTGTGTAATATACTAATTTTTGAAGACCTTTGATAATAAAAAATCATTAAGTTATGAATACTTGAAAATGAAAATAGGGTCCAGTCAACATAAGTTGACTAGCTGCTGGATACCAAAAGGCTGGCTAGCTTTGCAAGACCAGTTGCCGGGCAGCTTTGAGGAGAAATTTGCTTGGTCAACGCTTGTTGACCGGCATAAAGAGACCAAGGACAAATTTTACCGAAATAAGAAATAGTTAACCGACCAGATGAAACTATCCAAAGACCATGCGGGTAAATTGCCAGAGATGTCTTTTTGGAGACCGTTTTTGGACAGAAACAAAATTTTGGAGAGTTTTTCAGGTACCTTGATCTCCAGAGACAACGTTTTTTGGATACTATTGAGAAGGTTTTCGGAGACAATAAAGTAAATATCTGGAGACGATAGAGTGAATCTTTGGAGACGGATGTCCAGCCAGAATTCTCTGGAATATTCTAAAATTCTCTAGAAGAGGAAACATAAATGAAATATCGGCGGTAGGTAACCTGCTTCCAACCACTCCGCTGATCTTCTAGAAAGCAAATGAGAGCAAGCAGAAAAGTACCAATAGGTGACTTACCCCACCTACTCCCACCAAATCCATCATCTATAAATATTGAGCTCGATGGTAAGGGAAAAGAGTTAGAAAATTTGTGAGGAAGAGTGAAGTAAAAGATAAAGAAGAAAGAGTCCAAGACCAGTGGGGAGTGAAAAATCAGGCAAGAGTACTTCGAAACTTGTTTTCTATATTAACTGCTTTTAAATATCCCTATTTTGTCAGTTACGAAGAATGTATGAATTTTTATGATTTCCATCTAAATTTCGTAATTGTAAAGTTGTAATCCCTGACTCTGATTTCATATTTTGACCCATGCTTCTACTAGATTTATGTTCGGTTTGCTTCGTATAAAGATATTACATAAAATTGAAATGTCAAAAGTAAAGGTCATTTGAATATGGAATGTATGAACTTTGAATCAGCCTTGAGACATAATGAAAAGATTACGAATTATGGACGTAACCATATTTCTTTAAGAATTCTGGACCCTGCTTATAATAAACTTTGGCTTAAAAAGACCTTCAGCCTTTTTATATGACCTCCGGCCTTTTTGGATGAAAATGGTCTTCGGCACTTTAATAAAAATGATTTCTTTCCTTTTTGATGAAAACGATCTTCGACTTTTAATAACAAGATCTCTGGCCTCTTTGATTTTATAAGACCTTCGGCATTAGAAAAAGACCTCTGGCTTTTGACAATATGACCTCCGGCTTTTGGATGAAAAAGACCTCCGGCATTTAAATGAATATGACCTCCGGCCTTTTGGCTTTGAACAAAAGGCCTCTATGTTTATGGGAACTTCATTTATTGGAAATTGAAGTAGAAATTATGAATACATTAAGATTGGAGATAAAATTGTTACACAGTCAGATAAGGTTCTCCGACATGCCTTAGAACGTTATAGTGGTAATCGTGGATAACTCTGTCCCATGGAATGATACGTGGTCGGCCCCTCCTCAGGACGTAATAAGAGGGTAGAAGTTTGAACTTTGAACTCTGATTATGGAAATAGATATGACCTTTGAACTTAGGCCTTTGATTGTGTGGACTGAATACAATCTATCCTCGATTACTCTCCCCCTCAACAAGTAGGGTCTACCAGCCTATGTCCCTTTGAACAGTTAAAGAAAGGAAAAAAATGAGAGGACTAATTAAAATGACATTGAATTATGACCCTCGGAAACTAACATTGAATTATGACCTTCGGGAATTTGCATCGTAGAACTTCAGAATTTGACGATGAACTAAGAACTTCGGAAATGGCATTGATCATGAATTTCGGTACTTTACATGACTTTGTTTTATTACATTTATGATTTACACTGTATATTTTTCATACCTTATTGGGTTTCGGCTCACTTTACTATAATTTTTTAGGAAGGAGGAATTTTTAAACCGGAAAGCCTGTTAAAGACTTTTGAGAATTTTTGAATAGTTCTGAATGTAATTATCTCAACTTTAAAAGAATGTTATGTATGAACAATGACTATGCTTCCATTTGCTCACATTTTAGAATAGATCCGCTTCCACCATATTCTTTTGGTCATGATCAAGTTGTAGATGGCATCTCTGTATGAATTTTGGTTTAATGAATAGAAATATTAAAAGAGTTGGAGTCGAAAATATTATATGGAATTTGGCGATCCTATTAGTATACTGTAAATATATATATATTTAAAAGTTTACATCACGTTTGCATGTATGTATTGGTCTAGTCCGGACTGTCTTACCTTAGATTTTGTAATCTTGGGTTTCAGTTTTTGTATGGTTAATGATGGAATAAAGAAAAGAAAAGGGAGGTTCTGTCACAGTTGATATTAGAGAAAAACAAGATTCCTTAAGAATGATTGATCATAAACGGAAGTATATGTTTAAGTTTGAGTAAGATAAGGCAAGGATAATTGAGATTTGATAGGAAGTTTAGGTGCTAACCTTTAGGCTTGTCCTAAACCTTCCTGAATGACTATTAACCCTCCCTTATAACCTAATCCTTTGAGGTTTGTTAATATTGTCCTTTTCTCAATTATAGGATATAAATGGTCAGTAGAAGAGGTAGAAGAAGTGATCGGGGTAGCACTGGCATGCCCCCAGACCGCTAAGTAGAATACATAAATCTGTTGGGAAGAATGACGAACATTATAGAGTAAATGGAGCAACGCCATATGGCCTCGGTCCCAACACCAGAGCCAGCTCTGGTAAATCCTACCCCAACTGCGCTTGATAAATTCACGACGAAGAGAGTGCCAGAATTTTTGGGAGAACCGAATCCAGCCAAAGTCAATATTTGGATTAGGAGAATGAAGAAGATTTTTATGGTGATACGATACAGTGATCAGAAAAAAGTTACCTTTGTGGTCTATAAATTGGAAGGAGAGGCCAATAGTTTATGGGCTATGTAAAAGAGGGCGTTTGCGGTGCCCGATGAAGAAATTACTTGGGGAATGTTTGAGGAGGCATTCATGAATAAATACTTTCCCTCCAGTCTTCAAGATTAGAAAGAGGAGTTTATGTGACTTAGACAAGGGACCCGTACAGTAGCTGAATATGATGTAAAATTTACGGAATTGTCCCGTTTTGTACCTTATTTTGTGGAGGATGAATTGAGGAAGGTAAAGAAATTTCAGCAAGGATTAAGGGATGATATTAGGAGACAATTAGTGACCTTAAAGCTTCAAATGTATGTGGACATTTTAGATCGGGCGCTAATATTTGAGAAGGAGTTGGAGACACAGAAGTTTTTTTACAAAGAAGGTAGCTAGCCGAGCAAGTTTTAGTTTTAGATTAAATGTGGGGCCCTCAGGGCCATCAAAAAAGTCAAAGACAGCAGTCAAGGGGAAGAGTATAGTTAAAACCCAATCAGTGACGAACCCTCCAACATCGGCTACTGAGTGTACTCATTGTGGAAATAAACATACTAGGAGACCCTATTTTAAGGCAATTGGGGGCATGTTTTAGTTGTGGGCGGCAGGGTTTTTTGATGAAAGATTGTACATTGCCCAGGAAATTTGAAGCAAAGAAGCCAATAGTTGGGGCTAAGGCTTTTGCAGTGACGGTACAGGACCCTAAAACGTCTCCAAACGTGGTTGAAGATACCCTCATTATTTGTGGAACTCCAACCTCTATTTTATTTGATCCTGGGTCTATACACTCATTTATTTTTCCACACTTTGCACATTATATTGTGTCAGTCATGAAAATTTTGGATTTTTTCTTAACTGTATCAACCCCTGCTGGGTCTTTGGTAGTGATTGATGTCATGTACCCAGAGTGTGAGGTCAATGTGAGTAGAAAGTGTTTGATGGTAGACTTGGTATTGTAAGATATGGGTGATTTTGATATTATCTTAGGAATAGACTGGCTAGCAAAATACAATGCCTGTATTGATTGCTTTCAAAAAAGAGTGCACTTCAACATCCTTGGAATTGAACCCTTCTCATTTCAAGGGATTGGGAGAAAGGAGATGTCTATGTTAATATCTTCCTTGCATGTTAAACATTTGATGAAAAGTGGATGCCAAGCTTACCTGGTATATGTTAGCACTATTGGGAGTTATAGTGTGCTGGCTAAGGATATCTTGGTGGTATGTGATTTTGAGGATATGTTTCCAGAGGAATTGTCAGGACTACCTCTTCACCGGAAAATTAAATTTGAGATTAAGGTTATCCCCAATACCGTTCCGATTTCTAAAGCACCCTATTGTATGACACCCACTAAATTGAAAGAGCTGAAATTACAATTACAGTGTTTGTTAGATAAGGAGTTCATTAGACCGAGTGTATCTCCGTGGGGTGCACCGGCGTTGTTTGTAAGGAAGAAGGATGGATCTTTGTGGCTATGCGTGGACTACCGTGAATTGAATAAAATCACAATTAAGAATAAATATCCATTACCGTGTATTGATGATTTACTTGATCAGTTACAATGATCTCTGGTGCTTTTAAAAATTGATTTGAGGTTCGGATATCATCAGTTGAGGATTAAGTAAAAGGATGTGGCCAAAGATGCTTTTAGAATAAGGTATGGCCTTTATGAATTTCTTATAATGCCTTTTGGTCTTGCAAATGCTCCGACAGCTTTTATGGATTTGATGAATACGGTGTTTAAGCCCTATCTTGATAAATTTGTGGTGGTATTTATAAATGACATTTTGATGTACTCTAAAAGCCATGAGGAGCATAAAACTCATTTAAGGATTGTACTCCAAGTGCTTCGAGAAGAGAAGTTGTATGCTAAATTGAAAAAGTGTGAATTCTGACTGGAGGGAGTGATATTTTTGAGACATGTGATTTCCAATGGAGGAATTGTTGTAGATCCAAAGAAAGTGGAGGCCGTTACAAATTGGAGTCGGCCTACGTCGGTTACTGAGGTCCAAAGTTTTCTTGGCATGGCCGGATATTATAGGTATTTTATAGAAAATTTTTCTCAGATCGCTATGCCCCTGACTCAGTTGACTAAAAAGGAGGCCAAGTTTGACTAGACAGAAGAATGTGCCTGGAGTTTTCAAAAATTGAAGGATTGCTTAACAACAGCTCCTGTGTTGACAATTTCGGATGGTTCAGGTGGTTTTGAAGTATATTGTGACACTTCTTAGGCCGATTTGGGATGTGTGTTAATACAGAGCGGCAAGATAGTGGCTTATGGTTCTAGATAACTGAAGGTGCACAAGAAAAACTACCCAACACACAATCTAGAACTTGCTGCAGTCGTGTTTGCCCTGAAAATTTGGAAACACTGCCTTTATGGCGAAAAGTTTCTAGTCCATTCTGATTATAGGAGCTTGAAATATCTATTCTCACAGAAAAAGCTTAATATGAGACAGAGGGAAGGGTGGAATTTTTGAAGGATTATGACTGTAAAATCTAGTATAAAATGGAAAAAGCTAATGTAGTTGCAGATACTCCGAGTCTCCGATCAGGCTATATGGCGAGGTTACAAATTAAACAAATGGAGATGTTGGAGTATTTGAAGCAATGTGATATTCAGCGGTATGTTCAAGGCGATCAGATGATTTTATCATACCTTCAGGTCCAGCCAGAGGTGATAAATGAGGTTAAGAAAAAGTAGGTGAACGACTCCTTCCTTATGGATATTGTGGGTGATTCGAAGAAAGATTCCATGATTGATTTTAATATTCAAACGGATGGAGTGTTAAGATTTAGTGATCGTTTGTGTGTGCCCAACGTTGAAGAGTTGAAGGAGAAAATTTTAACGGAAGCTCACCGATCTTGGTATACAATCCATCTGGGAGCGAATATGATGTATCAGGATTTGAAAAAAATATTTTGGTAAAGAAATATGAAAAGGGACATCACGACTTGCATAGAAAAATGCCTCGTGTGCCAACAAGTGAAGGGTGAAAGAAGAAAACCATCTGGGTCATTGCAACAGATGCCAGTTCCATGTTGAAAATAGGAAGATGTTACTATGAATTTTGTATTCGGACTACCAAGGACCCCAAGAAACCATGACGCTATTTGGGTTATCGTTGATCGGCTCACAAAAGTAACCTATTTCTTGGCAATTAGAATGACTTACTCTCGTGATAAGCTAGCCTAACTGTATGTGAATGAAATTGTCAGACTTTATGGGGTTCCTACTTCCATCATATCTGATATGGATCCCCATTTTGTTTCAAGATTTTAGAAAATTTTACAAAAAAAATTAGGGACGGAACTAAAGTTCAGTACTGCTTACCATCCCCAAACTGATGGCCAATCAGAACATACTATTCAGATCTTAGAAGATATATTAAGAGTCTTGGTATTGGACATGAAAGAGACTTGGGACAATTATTTGGCCTTGGTGGAGTTCGCCTATAATAATAGCTATTAGGCTAGTATAGGCATGGTACCTTTTGAGGTGCTATATGAAAAGAAATATAGGTAGCCGATCCATTGGGAAGAAATCAGAGACAAAAAAATATTGGACCCCGAAATAGTTAAGAAAATGGTGGAAAAGATAAAGCTAATATTCATGAATTTAAAAGTTACTCAGAGTAGACAAAAAAGCTATGCAGATTAAAGGAGGTTAGAGTTAAAGTTTGACATGGGCGACCTTGTGTTTTTGAAAGTATCACCATCTAAAGGGATGACCAGATTTGGGCTAAAAGGAAAAGTGAAACCACTATTCATTGGCCCATTTGAGATTCTAGAGGATATAGAAGAGGTGGCGTACAGGTACTACCTAATTTAGCGGAGGTACATGATGTGTTCTATCTATCAATACTCCGAAAATATGTCCATGATCCTACACACGTAATCGAGTTAGAGCCCTTGACGATTGGTAAGGATTTATCCTACGTTGAGGAGTCAATGTAGATTTTGAATTGGAAGGATCAAAGCTTACATATGAAAATAATATCCCTAGTGAAGGTGCTCTGAAAAAATTACTCGCCTGAAGAGGCAACCTGGGAACGCGAAGAAAAAATCCAAAGCAAGTACCCCCACTTGTTCGCTTAAGGTCTGTAATTTCATCTAAATTTCGAGGATGAAATTTCTATAAGTAGGAAAAAATTATAATATACTAATTTTTGAAGACCTTTGAGAATAAAAAACAATAAGTTATGAAGACTTGAAAATGAAAATAGGGTTCGGTCAACATAAGTTGACCAGCTGCTGGATACCAAAAGGCTGGCCAGCTTTGCAAGACTAGTTGTAGGGCAGCTTTGAGGAGAAATTTGCGCGGTCAATACCTATTGACCGGCATAAAGAGATCAAGGACTAAGTTGACCGGAATAAGAAATAGTTGATCGACCAGATGAAAATATCTAGAGACCACGCGGGTAAATTTTTGGAGATGTTCTGCTGGAGACCATTTCCGGATAGGAACGAAATTCTAGAGAGCTTTTCGAAGACCTTGATTTTCGAAGACGATGATTTTCGGAGACGATTGAGAAGGTTTCCAAAGACACTTTCTGGAAACAATTAAGTAAATATCTGGAGATGAATGTCTAGCTAGAATTCTCTAGAATACTTTGGAATTCTTTAGAAGAGGAAACGTAAATAAAATATCAGCGATAGGTGACCAGCTAGAATTCTCTGAATGCTCTGCCAACCCCTTTGCCCCCCTTCTTGCTAATTGTGATGCTGAATTGGTTAAGGACCTAGGAGTTCAGTGCCCACAAGCTGCTGAGCAGTTGGTTGCGGATGGTCTGGAGAAGGCTCCTGCTTCTTGCTCTTCTTTTACTGCTGATTCTCTTGGTCTGGATGCTCTCAGGTTGGATGGTGATCATGAGCAACCCAATGCAGCATCTGGCGATCAGGCGGTTCAGAACAAAATTGAGGTTGATGAGCTTTTGAACTCCATTCCTTCGCACGCTGATTGTCTAGGCCACGCTCTTGATTTGGTAGTGAATAATCAGCCCAATTCTACTGGATATCAGGTTATTCAAAACCTGTTAATGTCTGGGACTCATACGTCTAGCTTCTGTCCACCAGATAACATCAGTGTGGCTATGACTGTGAACCAATGCTACTGTTGGCATGATCCTGGCTCTGCTCTAGGGATGCCTACTGACAGTGGCAATCTGGAAGACCAAGCCCAGTCAGTGGTTGTTGTGCATTTGTGCGGTGATCAACACATAGAATGGCACCAGGATTCATATGTTGAGGTATTGAGGCGTGGAATTTCAGCAGCTGGTACTGGATCCCCTGGCGCAAGTGCTGCCCCTATACCCCATAAACCTATAATAGATGCAGACCGGTTGGATGCTCTTGGGATTTCAAATTGTCCTTAAGTGAGTGTAGGTTCAGCCATAAGCTCTTCTATCCACGATGCCCCTTCATACCCTCAAGGAGGGGTTCCAAGACAGTGCACTAATGTTGAGCAGCTGAGAAGGAACCTTACTAATTGGAGACAAAAGGATGCTGATTTTGGAGCTCAAGTCACTGACGCCGCTGTCCCTTCTCTAGTCAGTGGCCGGGACACGTCCACAGAAGGATTTAGGCTGAAATCTATCATCAAAAAACTGAAATGGCCAAAGCAGAAGCGGTCCCCTCCTTCTAATCATCATTTCTAGCACAGCATGCTGGTTGCCCATGCTGTCTCGCCCCAACGTTTTGTAGGATCCGAGGTTTACTGCCTTTTGCTATAGTGAAGGCCGAGGTCTTCATCGACCTTCAACCGAGATGCTTCTTTTTCCGAGATGCTGCTGGTGCCGAGGTGTCTTTGCTGAGTAAACGGTAAAGAACCGTGATGCCAAAAGGGCTTGGAGGTTGCCAAATGGGTGTGGTACTGAAATAGTTTTAGCTCCTGTTTGATTTCCTAAGATATTAGCCTTTCAAGTTTGATTTCTTGTTTCCATGACTTGTATCATGTTGTTCATGACTTGTATCATGGTGCTTAGGGGTTGCCCTTGCTGCTTGCTCTACCTGAAAGTCGGCATAACACTTGTATTAGAACATAGGTGTTATAATTTTCTTTTCCTTTTTAATGCACTTTACTTACTTACCAAAAAAAAGGTAACCAGCTTCCAACCACTCCGCTAACTTTCTAGAAAGGAAAGGGAAGCAAGTAGAAAAGTACTTGTAGGTGACTTACGCCACCTACTCCCACCAAATCCATCATCTATAAATGTTGAGCTCGATAGTAAGGGAAAAGAGTTAGAAAATTTGCGAGAAAGAGTTAAGTAATAGATAAAGAAGAAAGGGTCTTAGATCAGTGGCCAGACGAAAATCAGGTAAGAGTACTTTGGAACTTGTTTTCTATATTAACTACTTTTAAATATCCCTATTTTGTAAGTTACGAAGAATGTATGAATTTTTATGATTTCCATCAATTTCGTAATTGTGAAGTTGTAACCCCTGACTTTAATTTCATGTGTTTGACCCATGCTTCTGCTAGATTTATGTTCGGATTGCTTCACATAAAGATATTGCATAAAACTGAAATGTCAAAAGTAAAGGCCCTTTGAATATGGAATGTATGAACTTTGAATCGACCTTGAGATGTAATTAAGAGATTATGAATTATGGACGCAACCATGTTTCTTTAAGAATTTCGGACCCTGCTTATAATAAACTTTCGCTTAAAAAGACCTCTGGCCTTTTTATATGACCTCCGGCCTTTTTGGATAAATGATCTCTGGCCTTTTTGATGAAAATGATCTTCGGATTTTAATAACATGATCTCTAGCCTTTTTGATTTAATAAGACCTCTGGCATTTGAAAAGGACCTTTAGCTTTTGACGATATTTCCTCCGGCTTTTGGCTGAAAAAGAGCTCCGGCATTTAAATGAATATGACCTTCGGCCTTTAATAAAAATGGTCTCTAGCATCTTAATGAATATGATCTTCGGCTTTTGAGAATATGACCTCCATCTTTTGGATGAAAAAGACCTCCGGCATTTAAATGAATATGACCTTCGACCTTTTGGTGTTGAACGAAAGCCTCTATGTTTATGAGAACTTCATTTATTGGAAATTGAAGTGGAAATTATGAATACATTAAGATTGGACCTAGAACTGTTACACAGTCAGATAAGGTTCTCTGATATACCTTACAATGTTACAGTGGTAATCGAGGATAACTCCATCCATGAAATGATACGTGGTTAGCCCCTCCTAGGATTGTAACAAGAGGGTAGAAGTTTGAACTTTGAACTTTGATTATGGAAATGGATATGACCTTTGAACTTAGACCTTTGATTGTGTGGAGTGAATACAATCTATCATCAATTACTCTCCCTCATGGCTGGTAGGGTCTACCAACCTAGGTCCCTTTGAATATTTAAAAAAATGAGAGGACTAATAAAAATAACATTGAATTATGACCCTCGGAAATTAACATTGAATTATGACCTTCGGGAATTTGCATCGTGAAACTTTAGAATTTGACGATGAACTAAGAACTTCGAAAATGGCATTGATCATGAATTTGGGTACTTTACATTACTTTGTTTTACTACATTTATGATTTACACTGCATGTTTTTGATACCTTGTTGGGTTTTGGCTTACTCTACTATAATTTTTTTCTAGATGAAACTGTAGAATTATTACTAGACGAGGAGGAATAGATAGAACCTAGTAAGGAGGAATTTTGGAACCGAAAATCCTGTTAAAGACTTTTGAGGATTTTTGAATAGTTCTGAATGTAATTATCTCAACTTTGAATGAATGTAATGTATGAGCAATGGCTATACTTCCATTTGCTCACGTTTTGGAATAGATCTGCTTCCGCCATATTCTTTTGGTCATGATTAAGATGTAGATAGCATATCTGTATAAATTTTGGTGTAATGAATAGAAATATTAAAAGAGTTGGAGCCGTGAATATTATATGACATTTGGCAATCCTGTGAGTATATTGTGAATATATATATATATATTTAAAAGTCTACATCACGTTTGCATGTATGTATTGGTTTAGTCCGAACTGTCTTACCTTAGATTTTGTAATCTTGGGTTTTAGTTTTTGTATGGTTAATGACAGAATCTAAAAAAAAAAAAAAAAAGAAAAGGGAGGTTTCGTCACATTGTGAATAGTTGAAGTGCTTGTATGCTACTTTGCATTGCTTGATGTTTAACAATCTGATAGTTCGGGCGGTTGGTGACTCATACTTCTCTCGATTCGCCTCTCAAACGTCCATCTTGAGCGCCTAGCTGGGAGACCAGTCTGGAAAATCAACCTCAAGCCTACCGGGGCTGTGCGCTGTCATTGGTGATCTTGGAAAATGGCGTGTTAGGTCATTATGACTTGCATTGTTCCGTTGACTCGTAGATTTGAGCACTAAGTTTTCTAGTTGTTAGTGCTTTACACAGGAAAATGATGCATGAAGCAAAAAGATGCGCCACAGTGCCAGGAGGTGAGGGCACGTGTCGTGACTCTTTGATGTCTTCAAACAACATCACTGCATGGTTGGGGTGCTTGCTATTTAAGCATTGATCCCCAACTATTTCCTCATTCCTTTGCATTGTGAATTTATTTGTCTCACATTGCCATCTTTCTTTCTTTGCTTTCTAAATGGCTGATCGAGACGTTGTCAATATTTTGACTTTGCTTGCTTTGGCACGAGGAGTGCCGTCCTCTACTTCCCCTAGGCCTTAGTTTAAGGAGGGAAGTGATGATAGGCGAATGACGGAGGTAATCGAAGAATATGACTTGATGAACAGAGCTGCTACTGAGCGAGGGCACCACTTGGGCCACGAGTTTGACGGATCTTCTTGCCTAGCTTGCTTGCCTCACTAGAATGTAATGCTTCAAAGACTTCTATGGTTATGCTTTTTCACAGTAGCTTTTGTCTAACCATCCTTTTTTTGCCTAGTAGTCATAGGGGGCTCCCTGCATGATGGAGGGGGCTCTACGCTCATAGGAGGTCAAGATTGCTCATTTGCAGGCACATGCAAATCGAGTTGCCAAGGATGCGAAGTCTCAGATCAATTCTACCATTGGCGAGGCGCTATAGAATAAAGAGTGGGTCAACTATCTCGACTGAGTTCTGATTGAGTCTGAAGTGAGATCACAAAAGCTAACAAAGGCCAATGCTTTGGGAGAGTTTTGGAATCGGGCCAATGCTCTGGATTGGATGACGTCTCTTGAGGACAAGTTTTGGGAGAGTCGATGGCATCTCAATGACTTGCTGCGCATGCACACGCAACTAGAGGGAGAACTGAGGACCAGGTTTCATCCTGGCAAGGTGGTCCCTATGTTGGAAGAGCAGTTCCAGGAGGGTATCTATTTTTACAGACAGATAGTCTTCTTGGAGGCTTCAGACTTCCTTGTTGGGTTCCTAGACTCGAGGAATGCTGGTGCTTCTCGCTACTTAGACTTGATTGGCTTCCAGATTACAGAGGGTAGAGGGCCTACGCCCTACTCTCTGGGGGGCCCTTGACCATAGAATAGTCATCTGATTAGGCCGTTGGTGTAGATAGTATCTTCTATCTTTTAAGTCTGTCAGATAATTTCAGATGTATATCCTAACTTTTAATGAATCAATTATACCATTTTGATCATTGTTGTTGATATTTTGCTTGTTGATTTGACTATGCTTTGCCAATTAAGTGACATCACCATCGTGGTTAGGCTTAAACAGCTACATTTGTCTTATCATGCTTGCTCTAACCGGGAGGAGGTTATGGCACGAGCATAACTTGTTTGATGGCTAAGCATGGTCGGTATCATCGTAGGGCTAGGCCAGATGTATCTGGTTGGTTGCACTTGCTCCTGCCGAGAGGAGGTCATGGCGCTGAGAAAATGAGGTTGCTGGCTAAGCCATGCAGCTATCAATGTCGGGCTTCGGTGTTGCCTAGGCCGTTGACCACATGTTCCCTTTGATGCTGGGTCCTATTAAAGGACGTTATAGTTTTTATGTGCCTGGTCCTAGTCTGTTGACCATTGTAGACTAATGGTATTCGTCCTCACTAGAGGAGACCGTTGCACGCGTGCTAAAAAGCTCCTAAGGTTTTAGCATTTGACCGTGCATGGGTTGCTCAGTGAAGGCTTCGAGGTTCAAATCCAATTGTGAATGGGCCACTCGGTACATGATCAAGGTTTGAATTTGATTGCGAATGGTCCGCCCGGTACAGGGCCGAGGTTGTAATTCAACCGCAATGGGATGCTCAATTGGGACCGAGGTTCTTTGAACGTTTGTTGTTCAAGAGACAAGTGAGAAGAAACTCACCTGACTTAAGGGGCAATTTAGGTTTTGGAATTAATGTAAGCACACAAGCAATCACATGATTGGCATGGTAAATGAAACAAACAAATGAATGTACTCAAACAATCTACATGGATGAATTTGACTTACTTGTACTCGGAAGAAAATCATGGATAACTTTAGCGGGACAGATGGTTCTCCGTGCCTGAGGGATTAATCTTCTGCTTTGAGGTTATAGTATGCATGCCCCACTCTGGAAGATCGTCAAAGCCTAGAGAGGTCTCACTATGTTGGGGGACCGATCACTCGTGCTGGCAGCTTCTACATTCTAAAAGGATGGATCCATCTCTCTGAGCTAGGGCATCACGAAGGTAGCATCTTCTGGCATGCAACACCACACAAAGGGTTAAGTGCTCTACTACCCTTAAGGGTGTTCCAGCCCACTGCCTGCCTCACTTGCCATGCCCGCAACATCTTCTGGTATGAAACATCGCATGCTAGTAGTTGAGGACTCTACCACTACTGAGGCATTCTAACCTCCTGACCGGTAGCCACCCAGCGGTTTAGGTTTGGATGTTGGGCTTGCACTGTTGATAACAGATTTGTAGGTGTAGGATGGAAGAAAACCTCACTCGAAGAGTGGGCAACATCTTCTGGCATGGGAGGTGACATGCAGCGGGTTAAGTGCTCTGCTACCCTCGGAGGCATTCCAGCCTGCTGCCTACCTTGGCTGGTGCATTGGCAGTATCTTTTAGCGTGAAATGCCGCATGCAAAGGGCTAAGAACTCTACCACTCCTAAGGATGTCCCAGCTTGCTGTCCACATCTCGTGACTCAGTTAGCCCCCCAGCTATGGTTAGGCCCTATTTCTCGTAGCCGCTCAGGTCTTGAGGTTGCTAGACTATTGGATCCTCTTAGGATGCTGATGATCACCCGAAAATTGAAAGCTGGAGCCCCCAACATTGCACCTTTAGATGGGTGTAGACGGTTTGGGGCCAATAGGGTTAGGACACCCGGCTGAGTAGCAAGCACCTACACGCATAGTGCCTATCATTCATTTGCGTGGCTACCCTAGGAGGGGTCATTGCCATGGGGGATGACATCTTTGGTTGTTGCGTCGGCTTATTCCCGTGATGCTGACTGTGCTCATTCATGTAGTTGCAATGGTAGACTTTTCAGTCATTCTCACAGAAGACACTTATAATGCATCCTTGGATCTGAATTGAGTAGAAGTGGGTTTGGTTATCGTAATTTTAAACTTGGATCCTATATAACACAACTAATGAATAAGATGTTAGAGGATGGCAAAAACTCGCTTCTCGGTATAACTTTCAACGCTCAAGTTAAAAACCTTTCTACGATGAGAGAAAGATGGTGGAATATGAAAGATAAAATGCGTGGGTGTATGTAATGAGGATTAAGAGTTTTGGTGCACCTCAGCTGCGTGTGCCCAGTTGAGAGGCGGCTTTGAGAGATGGAGGACTGGTTTCTCTTAGTGCACTCGATTGAATGGCAGCTTTGAGAGGTGAAGGATTGGCTCCACTAAGTGCGCCCGACTGAGGGGCGGCTTTTAGAGGTAGAGGACCGGCTCTGTTGAGTGCATCCGACTGAGGGGCGACTTTGAGAAATGTAGGACTTTTGTGGGAGAGTGCTTTCCAAGGGAAAAGCCTTATAGACCCGCATGCGGGGTGGCTGACCGGAGGAGGGAACGACTCCTGGGCGATGATGATAAAGGTGGGAATGCGGAATTGTCTCCATTTCGATTTCAGATGGAGGGGCTCTCAATGCCTAATTATACGAGTCGACATCACCGAGCTTGTGGTGAGAGAACTTGAAACTAGCATGAGGCCAACACCTTCACTGGTCAGGGCAAGAGAATTAGATCTCTTGAGAAATGAGGGTAGGCTCGCCTTCTTTTCTCCTCGAAGTGTCTTTCTCCTCCCTTCTGGCTTCTACCTTGGCCTTTCCATTTCTTTCTTCTTCTTTCTTAGGTTTTTCCTCTTCCTCCTCCTCTCCTCGCGGTGTGGGAGGATTATTTAGAAAATGATGATCGCCAACATTGTCGCTCAATCATTAGTAGGCATACATTGCTGATGGCACCTCCTTTGGCATAATTACTAAGTTGGCCAAGTGATTATAGTAGGTGCAGCCTGCATGTCGGTGGGGTGCTGTACAGCTTGTTGAGTGAGATGGAGGAGAGATTTGCGCTGTGATTGGCTAAAGTAGTTGGAGAAACGCCCAATGATTCTGTTGGACGGCTGGGCACTACGAGCCAGCAACAGCACATGGGCTTGTCTTTTGGGCTAGAGTTTGCTGAGCTGCCTGGCCACCCATAGGCCGAGTTACATGGTCCACTGATTGGGCCTACCATGGTGTTTTTGGGCTTCAAAATCCTTGAGATTTCACTGGGCTTCTGCTGGGTTGGCCCATTAGATTACCACACCCATCATAATCATTTTATGGATCTTTAAATTTGTATTATTTGATAAATTAAGAATGTTGAATTAAACTTTAATGGTATACCTAAATTCAAATTTATATTCCTTTCTTAAAGAAATTAGAATTAATTTTTCTATCTACATCCTTATATCTCTACCTCAATGAGAGTTCAAAAATTATGTAAAAGATTGAATATTAATTTTCTTGACGAATTTGTCAAAGTCAGAATAAAATGAAAGTTAACAAAATCTTCCTTTTTCAAATATTAATGTTGCCATCATTCGATTCTAGAAAAACCGTTCCTTTATTCTCTACATATATGCTAGGCTATTGTGCTGATGTGCTCTTCGGGTTTGAGGCAAGCTCGTGGCTGACTTGGTAGTTGGCTCTTTGGTTGGCGTTTGTTTTCCTTCTTTGTATGTTTTCTATTACTATCACAGATTGTTTCTTGGTGGTACTTGGGTTCTTCTCTAGTGTCTATGTTCTACGGCGTATTTGTGCTCGGGGTATAACCTAGCGGCTATATTCTACTTCTAAGTCGGCAAAATACTTGGAGTTAGAATATAATTTTTATACCTTTTGTTATTTTAATTCAATTATAGTTACTTACCAAAAAAAAAAAAAGATAGGCTATCTGCTTTTTATAGTATAGAAAGATGGCATATTCTTTAAATAATTAAATATCCTTATCGTCATCCACGATTAGTTA
>JAODPA010114442.1:1901-19053 GCA_025585075.1 Nepenthes mirabilis
TATTTATTTATTTTGTCCCTTCTTTTAAGATTTAAACATCTCAAGACTAGTTTTCCCATGATATGTTCAATTGGGCAAGTCAATATTTTGTAAACAGCATATTAGGTTGTAGAAAGTCAGGCTCAGATCAACCACACCAAAATATTCCGTTTGCTTGTCACTCATTTTTGGATATAAGTAAATGTCTGTTTGCTTCGAAAACTTGAAGACACCAAATGCCTTTACTTTCCAATCTGAGTTAAGAAAAAGGTTTGCAGTCATGCTTCGAAAAGCCTAATAATTATGCAACAGTCTCTGTGAAAATGTAATCAGATAACAACTCCTGAAAAAAACACTCCTAAAGGGCTCAATCTGGCTTCTAATTAGGCAACCTTCCACATCACATCCCATTCAATACATCGGGATGGAAGTTTTCACCTCTTTTTTAAAAGAATTAGCACACCAAGAACATTTTCTGAGATAGAATTCAGAGGGGTGAATATAGAGATACAAGGCTATAAGTTAGTTGTACTCCTACTTTTACAAGGTGAAAATTAACCACGCAGTGCCAAGACACTAACAAATCAAATCACACCATAAACAACAGACCACAACCTCCAAATACTAAGCCATACAAGGCTTGCCTGTCTGAGTGCCTCAAAATTTATTTCGAAATAATTCATGCTAGCTTGTGTTTCTTGGTCCTGTTATCTAGCCATCTAGACCATGCAAATTGCTTTAGGCATAGGCATTTGCACAGATATATCTCCACGTGGGTGGTATGACAGCCAAGTCTAAACATGCTTAGGCCCATGTTGCCACCATGCCTCAGCTCAATGAGCATTTAACATGCTGACAAGGCACCATCCACTATAAACAAACTCACTTATGCGCCCCCCTTAAAAAAAACATGTAAACAAACAAACTAAAGATGTCAAACATGGATGAAAATATCAATATCAGTATCGACATCAGTCATGATCATGTCGGTTTCAAACATATCAAACAATACATCACAATATCGGATATAAAGGTCAAAAAAATTTTCTAAATATTGCAAGGTGTCAAAGTTGTATTGGTCGATGCAGAAATATATCGTGATTTTATTATGCGGTATTAGAAAATATCGGTATTGTGTCAGCCGATATGTATTATAACAGCAAATAATTGAATCAATGATCTTGCTGTCAAACACACTTGCAGCTCCATCTCCACGGTGACATTTTAGGTCCTCAACACCTGAAGCATGCATTTCTCGAAAACAAAATCCTCAACATAATGCATGTTAGCTCCAAGGCAAATAGGCATAAGCTGCCTCACACTAAAGAAGGCAGCTCTATCATGATCCCCCAGGATCAAAGCAAATCCAGAACATGCTTAACCTGTGAAGAATATTTATGTGACCATGCCCATTAAAGTACACCTGCTTTATATTAAAATCGATCAGCTACATGTTACTAACATCATGATGGCACCATGAATATGGGATGACACCTCAACCCAGAACGGACTCAGTGGAATATCTCTAACACAGCCTAATGCCCTGCCCTAAAGCGAAAGCTTGTTGACACATTCTTTAGAAGCTCACACAAAATTAACATCAGTCTTACCAATCAGCATGGACATATCAAACAACCCCAATGAAGAGAATCCAGAATTCTCCTTGAAAATCATTGAATGAATCAAAAATTCAGGAAACAACATTTTTCCCAGTAAAAAGAATACTAGAAGAAGAGTACACAAAAGCAAGACATTAAGAAAATTGATTAGATCACATATCAAGGAGATTCTCTCCTCTACCTCTCTCTTGAACAACCTACTTCGGTTTGCCATTTCATTCTCTGTAGAAGCATTAATAGAATAGAAAACTACTCCCTTTGGACCGAACAACTTCAAAGCTAATTAATGTTATATGCTTACCATGCCTTTTTGCATGGTGTCAATGAGGATATTCATCTGGAGCAACCATTGGCCACTAAAAGTAGTCATTAAATAGTTTAAAACAGTCCTCTCGAACTTGGTTAGGCAGGTTCAATGAAATTTTAATAGAGTTTGGGCTCTCGAGTTGTGGCAATAATCACTCAATGTTCTATCGTTGTTCTACTGTTGGAGGTACCTTTTTATTGTGTATGTGGATGAGATTGTGATTACCAACAATGACAATATTGGCACTAAATAGTTAAAAATGTTTCTTTATAGTAGGTTTCAAATTAAAGATTTATGGAGCTTTTAGTATTACTGGATAATAAAGTTATTATGCGCCCTCATAGCATCTTCATTTTACGGAGTAAGTATCAATTTGATTTGCACTGATATATAGTTGTGCTAGGTGCAAAGCTTTGTGATGCTCACATGGATATAGGAATCAAATTATCCGCAGATGATTGGGAAGCATCTTACTAAACCAAAATGGTACGAACGATTCGTCAATAAACTTAATTAACCGGTTGTAGCATGCACAGATATTGTGATGCTCATTAAGCTTGGTGACCGTATGAGTGAAAGTCCACCACGGGCAGTTGGGTTTTTGTTAGAAACAACCCTGTTTCCTATGAGAGCAATAACAGAATATAGTTGCCACGTTAAGTGCTAAATCATGTATTGTGCATTGGCATTCATCACATTTGAGGTGATGTGGCTTTGGCTGAGACTAGCTTCACTAGCGTGTAAGAGCTTGGAGCCTTCTCAGCTATCAATGTGACAATCAAGAACCTATCCGAATTGCATAAAATCTGGTATTTCACAGCCACATAAAGCATATAGATATAGATTGCCATTTTGTTTATGATGACCTTGAACTTGGATCAGTGCACATCAAATGTGTGAGGACTAAAGGTCAGTCAGCAAATATTTTCACCATCCTTAACCAAAATTCGAGTTAAACTTTAACAAACAAAGCATGATCAATATATATGTTCTCATCTTATTATATTGTAATTAAGTCTGCAAATACAAGTGCACACACCAAATCCCTAATGAGATGTTATCTCTATTCAACTGCCTATCTCCATCCCTCCTCTCTTCCTTCTGCAAGATTGATATCGAAACTTTTTTCTGTGTTTGTCAATATTATTAGCACCTACATTTAGAAGCATGGTTAAGACCCCATGCTCTATATATACTCCATTTTTTATCCTCTTCATAATTGCCCTTGCTCGGCAAATATTCACATGGTTAGATGGAATTCTATCAAAACTCGTATCCAACATATACTTGCTAATGCCTAATTTGAATTGAAAAACCATTATGTTAGATCAAGTACGGTGCAAGTGGGACATATTGTATATATGTTGGCTAAATGGAAAAGACATCTGGGGCTTGCCTGCATTATGAATGTAAATCTAAAATCAAATGGTAAGTTCTGAATTATCCCTAGAAAACTCAAATTTTAACAATGCAAGTACAAATATGTGTTCAATTCAACATTTTGTACGTCTTATGAGTGCTAAAAATAATCATGAACTCGATAGTCCAAACTGAGTTCTCCAAAATTGAACCACAAAATAGGATAACCAACCTGAAGGATTATTCTAATTTTTTTGGGTTTTGTTTTGTGTTTTGGGCCGATGGTTCTGACTTTTGTGGTTCCTTATCCCAACTAGTATATTTGATTTTTTATAGGAAATATATATTTTTAAAGATATATTTTATGGGGATACATCAAACTCACTTCATATTTTCAAGTTCGGAAGCCTACTCTTTTCCTGTTATTTTGTCTAATATTGCAATTTGTGTGCTTAAATATTTTTCTCTCTTTATTAGGGAAGAAGTTCATATTATATACTAACTGACTATTATAAAATTGCAATTTTTACTGCACTGCACTTCTGCATATAATGTGGGTGCTTAAATTATTATAATTGTGATACTTTTCATTCTTTGGTGATTTGAGTTGAAATTGTGTAGAAAATGACAAACCGAAAACTAAGCTTAATTGGAAGGCTTCGGTTATGGTTCAAAAAACTATTACCCCGGTATGATCAGTTCTGGTCAAAAATAGTTCATGGTGTGGGTTTCCAAATCTTGAACCACCAAACCAAGCTTTAGTTCTACCTACATAAAGGTCTTTCACATCTACAAGGTTGTTCCTTCTAAATAATCAAGATAACATTGATTGAAGCTCCAAACTATGAAACCCTAAGCATGCAACCATAGACACTATGATCCTAGGACATGATAACCAAAACATCCCACACCACTGTGCTAGCACGCACTGGTTTTGCACCTTTTTGGCAGTCTCAATCCCAATTTAAATTTCTTCAATCCCTATAAGTCCACAACTTTCCAATGTTTTTAAAACAATTAAACCCAAAAAACATAACTGCAGCCGCATAACTATGAGTAAGTCCTCGGTTTTCATCATGAATTTACCTCTCAAAGCCCCCCTAGGACATCTTGAGAACCTGATCCCCTCATTCATTAGTATCGAATGCAATCCTTCTAATGGAAGATTTAAAAGAGCCAATTAAAAATGAGCCAATTTTCTGTCCATATGTTACACAACAAACTGCACAAATTGCAGTGACAGATAATTTGATACACCAGCTGAGAAAGCTACAATTTATGGATGACACTAATTCAATGAAAAATACACTAACAAGAATACATTTGCAGCATGAAATGCACAACACCAACCTTCAATTCCATGTGGACAACAAGAAAAATCAAAATAAGATTTACTAACCTCTTCCATTTGAGCTAGAATGTCCTCGAAGTATTTCCAAAGGAACAATCAGAGGATTCTGGTTCAGATCTGAATAAACCATGCCATGGAAAACATATGCTGTGCAATCTTCAGAGCATGATGCAAATAGAGGATATGAAGGATGGAAAGCTACATTTGTAATGTCCTTTGGATGACACCTGAGGATTTTCAAACATCATCATTATGAACCAACCACGGAAAAAAATAATGGAATAAATAATAGAATAACGAAAAATTGTGCTCTACGTGGTTTCAAGGCATTAGAGAGTACAAAAATGTCAAAGATATGCCTCAAATGACAACATAAAAGAAAATTTAAAAATGACACATTTAATTTGCTTTTATTTGCTATTTGATTTTTTTCCCCTGGATGTGGAATGCAGCAGTGTGGAGTAAGAGGAATATCATTTACCAACATGGAAATATACTCATATCATTTAACGTCCTTTCCCACCAACACTAGGGCAGAACTGTTACCCAGCAGCAATACAAAGAACAAAACAAAAACAAACAACTGCAAAAGACAGTCTTTAAACCACTTTCCATATAACTCATTGTGGGAAATTATTGCTACTAGTCTGAAAATTTCCTCAGGGACATAGGGCCTTTGTAGAATTCAGGAAATGAGACATGTTTGAACTGTTGAAGAATGGAAGGAAATCAAAACAAATCCCCATTTACACAGAGAGAGAGAGAGAGAGTAATCAGTAAAGCTTTACAGCACACAATAAGACATACTTGAGAACTCTATATGGCTGAGATGAGAGATCCATATCAAACCAGCATAATTTCCCCTCTCTGCCCCCAACAATGACATTGTCACCTGTCCAAAACCCACACTAATAGTTCAGAGCAATTACAAAATAAAGGTAGAAGAAACCAGAAACATATGCATACCATCCTGCAACATATTAAACAGATACCGAGGCAAGGACTTGTAAAATACCACCGGGATGGATTGAGATCGACGAGACTTCACGAAGCCCTGTCTCAAGCTTCTTGATGAGTTTTTGCTTCAGTAAATCATAAACACGAACATTTTTCTTTGTAGATATGAAGAAGATGGAACGAGATGGATGAAAAGCTGAAGATACTGGAAGGCCATGCAACTTGAATGGAACTCTCTGTGTTTGTTTTTTTGAGAGTTGGTGAATCAGTATTGCTCTAGATTCACGTAGCAATTAAGTCAAGGGAATCCACATGGATAGAAAACTGGTAACTAATCATATCAGGACACAGCTTCAGCAGCCACGCAACAAGTCCGTTTCACAGAAAGAAATTGAAATTTATTCATTTTTGACAGAATGGAAAAAAAAAAAAAAAAATACACTTAAGGTCACAGAGAAACATAATAGGTAAGGGAAAACTACAATTGCTTCTGCTAATGAATTTCCAAGTTTGCAAGATGACCAACCATACAACATTATAAAAGAAATCAGAAATATGGATGCCATTTCAGTATAGAACATGAAGAAGATGAAACCATTTATTTCCTCATCATAAATCTACATATAACATGAAGGGAATTTGGGTTGCTAAAATTGTCACAATTGGAATGATGTCTACATTTTTCTTAGTTTTACTATTAAAATCTGGTCAACTGATCCCCCTACAAAAAATTAAGTATTCACAGCAGAATATGGAGTACGAAACAAAGGCTGATAAAAGAATTCAACTCTTTTAACATTCCATACGTTAGTGTGAATAAAATCACTTTATCATTAAGAGTCTCCTTCATTTCCCCTCAGCATTACCATAGAAATTCACAAGATTGTCTAATCAAATGATCTTTTTGATAACTATAAAATCATTTGGAGATTTCACGATGAACCAGTAAGCAAATTTATGATTCTAACAATATCTTAGATTAAATTATTGGTTTTGTAGCATGTGGAAGGTGCATCTCTGCTTCTTCACAGGACATTTGTGGTGACAATTTTAGGATTGTTGAACACTAAAAATTACATTTATTCTCCATCTATTAAATGTTATTCCTTAGTAATGTTTCGCACTTAATTAACATTCATTTAAAGTGAATTGCGTTCAATTAGTGTGCCAAGCCCAAAGAAACAATTCAGAGACAAAGGAAAGAAGATGATTGGAGGCCCAATCAGAGCTCCCAGCTCTTGCATACAAGAAATAAGGAAGGCAACCATCCTACATAAATAAAAAGAAAGGCAACTAGCTGCATGAAGAAAAAAAGGAACAAAGAAACTGCCATGTGCTGAAGCAATAGAGAATCAGGTGTCTGCTCATCTGGAAAGAGAAGGAAAGTAGAACCAATGTATTGTGAAGAAAAAAGAAGGCAAGTAAACCTTCTACGGAAATAAGGAAAGAAACCAGAGCCTTGTACAAGACAAGAAAAGTAATCAACTGGTGCAAGAAAAGAAGGCAATGAACAATCAACAACTGGAGAAGAACTAGGGTAGGCTGGCACACAAACACAAACTTAACCCTCCCTATACATTCAGTGGATCATACAACTGTAAGAGAGGAGGAAAAAAGGAGGCCGCACTCACATGTTCATTTAAAAGTTATAGTACACAACTTAGGAATAGTTAGAACAGCAAAAATTCATTCTTTTTATAAATTATTTTTCCAGAAATTAGGATAGCAAATCAGATCATGTAATTTAGTAGCAGTTTCTGGTAGAATTTACGGTCACAATTAACGTTATTATTTGGTTGCTAAAGTTCATGTTCAATTGCTGAAGTTATTGTTTGGCTGCAACAAGGTCGGCATTGTTCTGTTTTTGTTCTTCCAGTCAGAGTAAGTTGTTTTATTTAGAGTTGCTTTGATTTTTGATCCATCAAATTCCTTAGATACTAGAACTCTAGTTTATTTGCATTAGGTATTCAAATTCCATAAATCGGCTAAACTACCAGAAAACTAAACAAAGGTAAAACAAATATCCAAGACAACTAATTATCTTTCCCAGAGTTACAGAAAACCAAGGAAGAATCTTTGTTCCCACTAATTATTTAGAGTGGCTTTGATTTTTGATCCATCAAATTCCTTAGATACTAGAACTCTAGTTTATTTGCATTAGGTATTCAAATTCCATAAATCGGCTAAACTACCAGAAAACTAAACAAAGGTAAAACAAATATCCAAGACAACTAATTATCTTTCCCAGAGTTACAGAAAACCAAGGAAGAATCTTTGTTCCCACTTTGTGGTGGTCTAGCATGATAAAGGGGGAAAAAATAAACCAGCCCCATAAACCCAAGAAATGAGGAGGTAATCAGATGGCCAACATACAAATCTGGCCCAGACAAATATCTTGACTCCATTATAAACAAGACTGCACATATGTCATACACATAGAAACACGGGTTTAAATTTGAAAGTGGGGGATTTGATGAACTAGTCAAGCGTTGCAGAAAGAGTTCACTCATCTGAATCTAATAGGTTTGCTGCATGAAATCTTTGAGCAACAAAAAGTGCTTGCTGCATCAATGTGTTAGAATCAGCTCTTCCACAAAACATAGCACATTCAAAACTCATCTCAGTAGTTACATTATAGAGAAAAATGCATTGGATAACTTAACAAGATGTGAGAATATAATACCATATAGCAATTTGTCACGACCCCAAAGAGAGAGAAGACCCAACATAAAGACTTCAGGGAGTGCAGAAATACAAGTGAATTACAGAAAAAGAAAAATATAGTCAAAGCTATCAAACTAAATGAGAAAATTTACTATTTAGAGCCAAAAATTTTAAAACTGCTTTGAACCAACCGAGAAAAGTAAAGCAATATAGAGAGGGGGGAAAATCTCAAGGATATCTGCTGGCATTACTGTAGAGAAGTAGTCTCCTTTGCGATGCCATTCAACAGAGGATACAATCTGCAAGAACCATATAACCTAGCAGTTATTTTCTGAGCACAAATCCTTTCAGCAATACTTGAGCTGTCATTGTCAACAAACTGTACTATTATTGCCAAGAAATGTTGATAGAAACATAGTATCAGTACCTTAGGATGCTTTAACCTCAGACCTCCAAGTGAATCATCTAGAAGCCAGCTCACAGGAGATGTAGTGTTGGCTTCACATAATACATATATATTCAAATTATAAGTATATGCATTGCATATAGATACACGGAGAGATTTTATGTATATAAAATAAAATTTGACTGACACATCTCCATGACTGACCAAAATCTTCCCCGGCAGTAGGTGCCTCAATATGCAGAAGTTCTTTAACTTTTTTCTTCTCATCTTCACCCCCCAATCCAGTATCTAAAATAAATACATCATGGCCCCTGCAGAGTTTTAACAACATCGTCAAGCATCAAACCTTCACAACAAGTCAGGTAAACAATCTAGAGAGACAATGCTGAGTTCAGTACACAGAGACAGCCAATATTGGGATCTGCAACAAAGGGTTCCATGCCACATGCTTCACAGCTTCACCAAACTCCCACATACGAATACATCTACCAGTTGCAACCTCCCAGATTCGTACAGTCCCATCAGCAGAACCTTAGAAATAAAAGCATCAATCAGTCTCAGATGAACCTGACTCAACGCTATAACAGGTCTATGAAAATGTGATGATTTCAAGTAAATATGCACACCAGAAGCAACCCATTGTCCTGTGGCCTCAGTTGAAATGGACACAACAGCACCCTTGTGACCCTTGTACTCGATATAACACGTAATAGGGTATGGCTTAAGATCTTTGCGACTCGGAAGCTTGGGTTTAAGGGATTCTGGATCGATATTAATCTAGATGTATGGAAACAAGAAAAGTTTCTATCAGATCATTATTGGCACATATAAGGGCAATAATCTATTCTAGACATTAAAAGGAGCTAACTATAACTTTAAATTAATAAGACAAACATTTCATATGATAGAAACTGCATATAACTTACACGCTTCTTACGAGCTCTAGGGCATAGATACAGGTCCAAACAACGTTCAAAAGATTCCTTGACAGCATTCTCATAGGATGGAACACTTCTCAATGATGAATATCTAAACAAGACATATTACGAAGAGAAATTTGATGGTCAACCATCAAAAGAAAAGATGAAACACCATCTTATTGGAGGGTGATAGAAGAAGAAAAAAGAAAGACAAGGCAAGGATCACTGAACAGTATACTGCATATACCTTTTTGGAATAAATTTGGGACGATCTTCCTCAAACATCAGCTGATAAGAGTTGATCTCTTCTTGTGTTGGTATATACTCCAAAGAAGGGTTATAGGATTCATCATGCCCTACCAAAAAAGATACCCTATATTTCAAGGCCACAAAAGCCATATATATGCTACACCACCATTCAAGCAACAAAAGCATAGCAATAAATCTACAAGTCATACCAGGCAATTTAGGTTTCGGTGGAGGTATATAAGAGAGGCCCCTTGTCTTTTCAGATAAGCTGGAGTCGTCTCCCCACAGAAGATAGAACCTTGGTTCTTCCTTAGGCTTATCAAACTTTATTCTTCCCTCACGAATAGCCCTTACATACTGAACAACCTGTAGAATAATCATACAAAAAAGCCTGAACAAAATGAAAAAGGAACTGAAAAAAATCTTGCAAAATTGCACTACAAGCATCTCTTATACAAAGCCCTGGGAGTTGCTGGGCTGATGATCTAATTACAAGAACTAGCAAACAAAAATATAGCATGGTGAACTGGATAAAATAAAAAAAAAAAAAGGAAACCTACAAATGGAAACGACATGCATAATTAAATGCACATCTATACCAGATAAAATGGTCAACTGACTAGCTCATATAATTAGACTAATCAGCTGAGATTCCATAACAGTAAAGCTCATAAAGAGCTGTAAAGATAAATGTTACCAAAGGGTTCATCATGCAAATCAAGAGATCTTCATAACCTTTTTACTCTCCCATTTAGAAGGAATAAACCGTCTTTTTGGCTCTGGTGCATTTGACAAAGGATGCTTTGCATCTTTCCATTCAAACCAATCTACATACGTCTGCATACAAGACATTGTGGCAGTCAAGGAATCTCTGCAATTAATATAAGCTTTAAAAGGTCCATAATCATGAAATGGTAGCACCACAAACATAATAAAAATTACACTGCATAAATACCGAATATGGATCCAACTCTGCATGAGGAGTCTTCCCTTTGAGCAGTCGACGAATAAGTTTGGCTTCCTGTTTTGTTAGCTCCACTTCCTCATCGTTGTACTCATCATATATCTTCTGCCTAGACTTGATAAAATAGTGTCAATTATATCCACATCGTTGCAAAAGTTAATAATTGACATTCCTTAAGCAGAATCTAAGAGCAAGCATAATTCATGCCCATAAAAGTACAGAAAAAAAAAAAATCTTTGAATGCTCAACAGTGACAAATAAGACAACCTCCATGGAAAGGACTTAGCATTCCATGTGACAATCTAGGCCCTGTCACACTACAGTCATTATAAACAGGCATTTCATGTTTCTTGGTTGATCCAACTTTATTATTCCATGTGACAATCTAGGGCCTGTCACACTACAGTCCTTATATACAAGCATTTCATGGTTCTTGGTAGATCCAACTTCAGGACTACTAAAGCCTGAGCCATACAACAAGTAGCTGTCCAAATCCCATAAATTTTCTCCCTCCCGTACCGGGTGTGCACGGCTGATTAAGTTTCACAACAAGCCTAGAGACAGAACAGTATCCAGGTGATGCATGAAGAGAAATCACACTGTGCTAAGGACCACATGCTTTCAAAGAGTAGCCAGCTTACAGCGAGGGGCTCAACAGGTCAATTGGAGAATCCAAGCACAAAGCCACCTCTGCATGCCCCTCGCACATGTCTGATATGCCATACTCTGGGTGCAAACCTAGCTAACACACCACTGCCACATGAAAGCTTGAACAGCAGGGCAGAGATATAGTTATTACTCTCAATTAAGGGCAACATTATAATTAGGACTTTAAGGGTCATTAGGGTTAGATTGTTTATAAACAAGGGCAGAGGTGAGGAGGTGGACATCTTTGGTCATTAAAGAATTGTCTTTGAGACTTGATGCTTTCGAGCTTCGAGCCCTTCGCGGTATTTCCTTGACTCTTCTAGATTTTTCTCTAGAAGTTGATTATGCTAGCTTAAAGTCATTCTATGATCCTATCATAGATGTTACTTTCAACTCTTCCTAGATTTTGCTCTAAGATTGTTTGGGCTGATTGATGGTCATTCTATAATTATTTCATAGGTTTGGTGTAATCCATCCATAAGATTAATATTGTGTAACTTGTGGATTTTTTTCTCTAATCTACGTATAATTTGCACAAGCCCTAGCATTGTGGTGTTGTGTTTCTTGTGAGATTTGGGCGTATTCATGCTTGATTGACTTGGCATTGGACCTAAAACTGAGTCCTTCTGTATTGTTGTTGTCATTTAGAGATTTCATGGAGAGATCTCAAGATTTGGCAGAGAAAAAAAAAACACAACATGAAAAGGCGCAGAGCGACGTGCTCAGCCCAAAACCTTAGAAGGGGTGTGCAGCCAGGAAGTGCACCTACCACATTGAAAACCACTTCAAACACCAACCAAACCATAATCGAGGGATTAGAAGAGCTCAAATGAGGCTCACAAGGATGATTAAAGGGGTTATGACACCGGTGGCATAGCTGACAGCAGGCATAAATCAGTCTAGCCTCTATACTGAAGAGAGATGGCGCAGAGGATGGTTGAAAGCAGGCATGTCAAATGAGACTATGGGCAAACATGGCGAAGGACAAAGGTCACATGATTCTAAGCTTCAAGATTACCAAGGGGATCGGTAGGAGACTGAGGCTACGGAGGTTTGCGAGCGAACACAAGGAGCCAGAGTCAGAAGATGAGATCAACAATGAAGTGGCCAATGATTCAATGGTGGTGGAAGAGCAATTCAGAGATGGCTACAGAGAAGGGAACCAACCCGAGCATCTAGCCTCTGAGGACAACACAATGAGGGAAATAAGGT
This sequence comes from Nepenthes mirabilis, assembly GCA_025585075.1. Lineage (NCBI taxonomy): Eukaryota > Viridiplantae > Streptophyta > Magnoliopsida > Caryophyllales > Nepenthaceae > Nepenthes > Nepenthes mirabilis. Next base: position 14,537 of record JAODPA010114442.1, read on the forward strand.
ACATCTACGAAGAATAAAACATTCAAGAAGGCAGGAAACCTCATGAATGATGATCACAGAAGAAACTAAGAAGCTTATAAACATGTAAGCAGGCAAAGCAATATAACCACTGATGACAAGAGAAACTGAAGGTAGACTTTCCACATTTTGATTGGGAAAACCCACATGAATGGTTGGACATGTGGAGCACTATTTTCACGTGTATGAGGTGGCAAAAGGGGATAGGGTGACGACTTCCAATTTCTATCTTGATGGGAGGGCTAGCAATTGGTCACGGTGGATAAAAACACAATACAGGAAAGAGAGAAAAGCGGGTGGATGACATTTGAACGGAAATTTGTAGCCCAATAGGGACCATTGCCACTAGGTAAACACCATGGGAAGCTAGATAAATTGTTCTAAGACATAGGGCCCAAACTATTGATGAGTTTCATCGAATGCAAAACTGGTTAGAGGATGGACAGGAGAGTCCCAGATGGGAACTTTCGTAAGAGTAAAGCCATAACAGGCTAAGAAACTGAAGTCAAAGCAAATACAATGATTGTCGGAAGCAATGAGGATGGCTGAAACTCTAGATGAAAACTACTAGGCAAAGAAGGAAGAGGCATACCAAGGAAAGCACGTTTTGTAAAACCCAGATTTGCAAATTGAAACACCTTGGGAAGGAAAGAAGCTAAGGAATGCAACCAAAGGGGGAAATTTGAAGCAGTGGAGAAGTTGTTGAAGGAAGAAGCACAGGAGAGGATAAAAAGGGGTGTTATTTCAAGTGTGATAAAAAATGTGGTCGAGGTCATCAATGCAAGGCTAGCAAAGCATTTGTGACAGTAAAGCCAATGATGATGGTAACAACGGAAGTGAAGATGTGATGAAAAAGTTTTCAGATTTCACCTTGGAGAGCAATGGCAGTTTTGATGAGAGGGGCAATTGTGAGGACCCCACGATTAAGAGTTGTTGGAATACAATGAGGTGCTCGAGAGACCAATTGGAAGATTCTGGAAGCCAGGCTTCATTGCAAGCTCCTTGTCCATGTTCAAGCTACTCTAATACTCCCATATTGAGTAACATTGACACACCAGTGCTCAGCTACGCTGATACTCCAATGTCACGCTATGTTAACACTCTACTACCAAGCTACACAGACACTACAGTACCAAGCAATATGACACTCTAGTAGAGTGGGAAAGCTCATGCAGAATAATAGGAATGTATTTATTATTCTTGATTAAGAGGAATATTGTAATTATAACTTTAAGCGTCATGAGGATTAGATCAGTAATAAATAAAAGATAGACATCTTTGATCATTAGAGAATTGTCTTTGAGACTTGATGGCTTTCAAGCTTCAAACTATTCTAATTATTTCTTTGACTTTTCTAGATTTTTCTCTGGCAGTTGATTAGGTTGGCTTAGGGTTATTCCCTAATCCTATTCCATATGTTACTTAGGCTCTTCCTTATTTTGTTCTGGAATTTGCTTAGACTACTTGATGGGCATTCTGTGATTCTCCTTTATATTTTGGTGTAATCTATCCATAATCTATCCTTAATATTGGGTAATTGTGGATTTCATATATCCAATCTGCACATCATTTGAGTAATTGGAAAAATATTGACATAAAATCAAAGTTAATTGCATAAACTTTAGTGTGGTATTGTTGAGATTGTTGTGATATTTGGGTGTCTTAGTGTTTGATTGTGCTTGATTTTTAAGCCTAGAATTGGGTTCTTATCACAATGTTACTAATTGTATCAAAAGCTCTAACCTCAATCAACTGAACCTCTTTCCAACAAAAGCATGGGAGATAAATAAAAAAGGATATGCAAGAAGTAAGAACAACACAATGCTTTAAACTGGAAAAGAAGATAACCAAACACCAAGAATGAACATACTCAGACTATGTTTCCAATATTTACATTCCAAAATGAACATGGGATCAAAGTAAACAATACATTTTTGAAGGGGAAAAATAGAGATACACTCAGCAATCACAAGAAAAACACACAAAAGATTGGAAACGCACCAGCTCTTTGAGTAGTCAGTGCTATCTAGAAACTTTGACAGTTTATCTTGTTTCTCCTTCTTCTTAATCTTCTTTCCAGTAATGTCATATCCAATATGTTCTTCATCCTTGTACCATTCTAAGGGAACATCTCCAATAGTATTCCGAGGAGTAACCTTTCATGAATAAGGATACAGGTAAATTTACAATTTGCACAATTTTTCTTCGGAAACTGAACTGAAAATTATATCACAATATTGAGAAGTGTATTTTAAGGTAATTCCAAAGAAATAAAAATAGGTATTTCCAAGTTTACCTCGTCTTCTGATGAGTCACTCTCTTCAACAACTTCATGAATGTCATCACTTGCACTTCCGTCCACATCTGCTAGACCTGGGTCAACATTGTCTAACACAGGATCATCTGCACCATTAAAGCCCTCACATTAATTATATCAAGCCCTTATTACTCAGATTTTGGATGGATGCACCTCCTTAGGAAGATGTACTCAGTACATCTGCTTTTCATTCTTTGGATAAAAAAAAACCCAACGTATGAATATAAAGCTTAAAAAATTCTAAATAATTATTTTTTAAAAATTTTTTTACTATTGGATTAAATATTCATTTGACGTTAATATTGTAAAAAAATCTATAAAAATATATATATAATTTCATATCTTCCAAACTCCACCATTGAGTTTTCATTCAATGATGAAAATTGGAAATGTACCGATTACATCTCTCTTGGGAGATGTATGGCCTCCAAATCCCTTATTACCCGCAATTTGGTAATGGAACTACAATTTGTTTTGCAAATATTGAAGCAGTTTCCCTTTTCAAGCTCATTCCTAAGACCATTCACATATTATCCTTCAGCAAAAAGATAGTGAAAAACAGGCAATGGGAATTGTATTTCAGCACATCATGCAAAAAGCAATTTTTCGTTGCATAATTAAGTACATTGAGAATGGTAATTACCATGTACCTCATCTTCAGAGAATTCTTGCCTGTTTTCTTTTGACTTTCGCAATGTGGCATTGCGACCCGAAGAAACCTACATATTAGAGATGGAAATTAATCAACTACACTCTTAGGTTTCCCATAGATATTTCACTCAGAAGCAATTTTCCTCATGTGCCATCACAATCTTCTATGTATGAATCTATGACAACTAACAAAACCACACATATGTGTCAGCAAGTAAGAGTCCTACTAACCTGGAATTTCTGGACACTCAACAATTACAAGATTACACGTAAGTGAAAATATTATTTACATTATTTTTCCCATTTGGTTTCTTCCTTCTTCTCTTTTCTCCTTTCTATTTAGATATAGTCAATTACCTAAATAAAATGATTGAGAGTGCTAAATACCATGCGAAATAAGTAGGAACAGTATTTCGGCAGCATGATTTGGGTAATGCAAAGGAAGCCGAGGAAAGGGTGTGTCTTACACTCATTTAAAAAAATGTAGAGACCTCACTTCAACCAAGCAAAACACTAGGGCATCAAGATCAAAGCTCAGCATGTATCAAAGGCACAGATTCCAAACACATTTTGCTTGAAAACCATAGTCGTGAAAGGGAATCGACTACTACTTACTGTGTTAGCCCTTCCCCTGTTCTTCGGGCGAAAAAGCAATTGCTCTGATGGGAAGGGGAAGCATTCATGCTACGATCATATAATACAACTCTACTTAAGAACATCAAAGAGTAATGGTCCAACCTTTCAACTATTTTGGAAATAAATATTGATAATAATCACATATTCTCCTGTGCTCATGAATTCATGATGGTTACTTCTCCATTATTCTTCAATCTAGAAGGGTTTTTACGAATCGACTAACTCCAATAACTAAAAGAACATAAATTTGGATAAAAATTCTGAATCGGCAAAAACTCCTAGCAAATAACAAATCTGATTTTTTCGAAAACGGTTAAGCTCAGGAAAATTTTCAATAATATTTGCTTTTGATCTCCAATACAAGTAACCAACCAATATTGCGAGAAGTATAAACCTTACCAAAAAAACTAGAGTCGTTTCTAGATTCTTCTCTTACCTCTTTAACCTGGCTCTTATCGTCTCGTGTACTGTTCTCACTTCTTCGCCCCTTCTTTTCCTTCTTCACCTGCGATTCCGGTCGAACGGCCACCTTAGCCATCTTCTCCCTTTTAGTCTCACGCCGTTGCAGATTAACGGCGATGGCCGGCGTGAAAGAGAGGAAGTAGTTAGGTTTTGGGGCGCTCAATAGGGAAAATGGGAGCCGCGGCGCATGGCTAATGAAACTGCCGTCCACGGCGTCGATGACTTGTGGTCGCGGTAGGCGGCAGCAAAGAGGGAAGAGAAGGAGAGAGATTGAGCGACTCTGCTTACCTTGGTTTTTTGATGGTTAGTCCCTTTTCTATTTTTCTTTAATTAATTTTCTTTTTCATGCTTCATAAAATGCTTCATATTAATTTTCTTTAATTAATTCCATTCTAACCATGAATCTATATGATTCAATAATTAGAATAAAAGA
>JAODPA010114453.1:0-19054 GCA_025585075.1 Nepenthes mirabilis
GAATAGAAAGATATTACAAAAATGCGATAAATGCACATGTGCATATAGTGGTGGAGCGTTTGAATGCGCCCGATAGAGGGGCGGCTTAAAGGTGTGCTTGCGGAGGGCGACTTTGAGGTGCGACTGCGGAGAGCGGCTTAAAAGTGCGCTCGATAAAGGAGCAACTTTGAGGTGCGCCTGTAGAGGGCGGCTTTGGTGTGCATCCGGCAAAGGGGCAGCTTAGAGGTGCACTAGTAGAAGGTGGCTTAGAGGTATGTCCGTGGATGGCGACTTTGAAGTGCGCCCGACAAAGGGACAGCTTAAAGGTGTGCTCACGAAGGGCGACTTTGAAGTGCGCCCGTGGAGGGCGGCTTTGAGGAGAAGGATTAAGTTGCACTGGTGAGTCAACGTTCTAATCATCTGAGCGAAAGATTGACTCTTGGTCAGCGAGCTCCTGGCTATGGAATGGAGGGCTCCTGAGATGGAAAGCTCCCAAGACGGAGGGCTCCTAGCTCCGGAACGGAGTGCTCTTAGGATGGAGGGCTCTTGGGATGGAGGGCTCTTGGGACGGAGTGTTCTTCACTGCGATACAGAGGGCTTCTGGCTCTGGGATGGAGAGGTCTTAGGATGGAAGACTCTTGGCTCCGGGACGGGGTGCTTCTAGGACGGAGGGCTCCTGGCTCCCGAGTGGAGGTTGACCCAATGGTGGGCAGGCCTCTTGGAAGGAGGGCAACTCCTGGCTCCTAAGACAGAGAGCTCCTAAAGCGGAGAGCTCTTGACTCTGGAACGGAGGGCTAATGGCCTCCAGAAGGGAGGGGGCCTAAGAGCCCCTTGGTGATGGAAGGCTGAGGGGCCTCCGAATTGGAGGAGGGCTGAGAGCCTCCTAGCGGCGGAAGGCTACTGGTGTTCGAACAAGCGGAGGGCTGAAAGCCTCTTGGCAGTAAATGGCTGTTGGCCTCCAGATGAGAGGACAGCTGAGGTCCTCCGGACGGAAAGAGGGCTGATGGCCTCCTGACAGCGAAGAGTTGATGGCCTCTAGACAGGAGGAGGGCTAAAGGCCTCATGGCGAGAAGAGGGCTGGTGGCCTCTTGGTCGCCATCCCACTCTCGTTGGAGATTGACTAGCAATGACTACGCCCTTCTCTAAGCCATCTAGAGCCTCATAGAGCTTTTTTAGCTTCTTGCAGCTTGTTCTTCAAAATTTGAGGGTGCTTGCTTTTATTGTGTGTTTTACAGATACACTCATCTTGTAAAAATAATGTGGGACTCTTTACTTTCAAAGAATGATGTTGAATTGTGGGCCTAGTCTTATTAGGCCCATTGTAGCTGGACCCATCACTAGCCCCCCATGCCGGTGATCTGAATTTTCGGCTTTCGGCATGTTCATGATGGGATGAGACTGGTCATGCCGTCCCTTCAAATCTAACATGAATTCATTGACCAAAAAGCTTGACTCTGGAGAGGGGATAGAACCGGATGGAAGGTTGACTAGCTCGGTTGACCGCATCGCATTATCCAAAGAGCAGAACATTGCCAGAAATATGGCTGATCAGTTTTGTTGACCAATGCGCTCGAGTTCGGAGAGCAGTGCAGAGTCGAAAAAACTGGTTGATCGGATCGCTCGAATTCGGAGAGCAATGCAGAGCTGAAAGTCTTTGTTGATTGAATCCGTTGACTGGCAAAGTGCTCGAATCCAGAGAGTAGGTCGGAGATGAAAATGCTGGTTGATCGAATCCGTTAACCGGTAAAGTGCTCAAATCCAGAGAGTAGTGTGGAGCCAAAAATTTTTGTTGACCGGATTCATTGACCGACGAAGTGCTCGAATCTGGAGAATAGTGCGGAGATGGAAATGCTGATTGATCGGATCCGTTGACTGGTGAAGTACTCGAATCCATAGAGCAGAGCGGAGATGGAAATGTTGGTTAATTAGATCCGTTGACCGACGAAGTACTCAAATTCGGAGAGCAGAGCAGATACGAAAATGCTGGTTGACCGAATTCGTTGACCAGCAAAGTGCTCGAATCCGGAGAGCAGTATGGAGCTGAAAATCTTTGTTGACCAGATCCGTTGACTAGCAAAGTGCTCGAATCCGGAGAGCAGTGTCGAGCCAGAAATCTTTGTTGATCGGATCCATTGACCGGCAAAGTGCTCAAATCTGGAGAGTAGAGCGGAGATGAAGATGCTAGTTGATCGGATTCGTTGACCGGCAAAATGCTCGAATCTAGAGAGCAGTGTGAAATGGGAAATCTTTGTTGACCGGATCCGTTGACCGGCGAAGTGCTCGAATCCAAAGAGTAGTGTGGAGCCAGAAATCTTTGTTGACCAGTTTCGACCGTGAGCCGTCCCAATCTCAGGTAAGATCCAGGAGTACGTAAAGAGAAGATCTCATGCTCGAGATTAGATCCCCTCACTGTAAGGACGCGCTTTGAGAGGTCGAGAGGCGACTTGCCTTAAGATAGCTGGTCGTTCGAGTTGTGGCAATAGGATGCACCTTGCGTTCCCCGGAAAGGTTATTCTCATCGTGCATTATTGTTGGCGAGTCAGCCAATAGGACTAGGAGTGAGGAGCCCCCAACGAGCTCAATTGCTGGAGTTTGGGGACCCTTTGGCTCTTCGGTTGAGTGAATGGGTCAACACCGCGACCACAACCATGGCTGGGATCCCGATTTCATTGACTCCTTTGGGGATGCCTTTTTGCTTCTTAGCGGAGTGTCAAGGCTGCTGGGGATGACTTGCGTTGGATTTCGATCGTTCCAGTGAAGAGAAGTCATGGCCCTGAGGAGACGCGGTTGTCGTCTAAGTCTATTGGTTTTGACGAACACGTCTGGTTAGTCACGCTCGCCCCTGCCAAGAGGAGGTCGTGGTGCTAAAAGATGTGGTTGCCGGCTAAGCTTTAAGGCTATAGTTATCGGGCTTTTACTAGCCTAGGCCGTCACCCACATGTACCGTCAATGCTCGGTCCTCGAGGATATCGTAGCTTTCATGCGCCTGGTCCTAGGTCGCTGACCGTCGTTGACTGATGGTGCTCTCGTCTTCAGAAGGAGGTTACCGCACACATGTTGAAAAGCTCCCTAAGGTTTTGAGTTCGACCGCACATAGGCCGCTCGGTGACGGGATTGAGGTTTAATTTGACTGCAATTGGCCGCCTAGATGACCAGGGTTTAATTCGACCGCTTATGGGCCACTTGGATGATTAGGGTTTAATTTAATTGTTTACGGGTCGCATGGATGATCAGGGTTTAATTCGACCGCCTATAGGTCGCTTGGACGACAGGGTTTAATTGGAGCGGATGAAAACCCGTCCAACTTAGAGGCAGCCTAGGTCGCATGATTTTATGCAGTGTTATATAATCACTCGTATGAGCAGATAATATTACTATCTATTAACGAAAATATGATTCAAGTAAGTAGTATGGTGTATGCAAGATTTACTTGAATTCGTTGTGGAATCGTCGTTGGCGCGAGTGGTGCTTTTATGACCGGCTTACCATCCTGTGTGCACAGCTGGCATGCACCGCTTTGGAGGGTCGTCAAGGCGTTTTGATAGGTGACCTAGCCTATGGCCCTTATGCTCCGTTGGACTTGGTCCTTTGCCATGAATGGGTTGGATAGTGCACTGCTGCCGTGCTAGGTAGCCTGTTGGTCAGTAGCTCGAGTCTTGTTGTCGGCTAATACTACCTCGAGTGACCCGAACCGGTGCAATATTTGGCTAGATGATGTTTTCTACGTGCAATGAGTGGTGGGCCGAGCACGTCGAGCCCCCATTGCAAGTGTTTCCATAACTTTTGCAGGGTCTACTACCATGCAATGGTTCGACGAGAGGCGTTGCAGCGAGATTAGCCTGCTGATTGGTGCATCTTACTCGGGAGAATCGTCGAGGTCAAGGATGGCCCATGAACAGGGGAATGATGGCTTGAGCTGGTATCTCACATTTGTAGCCCTACTCTTTGAAAGGTCTAGTTCGCCTCACCGAGTTTATAGGGTTCGAGGTCAGTGCCTCCTTGCGACATTTGGAGCGGCGTGGATCATGCCACTTTGGGCCTTCACCTGCGCTTCATGGCTTGGCTTTCTTTCTGCCCGCCGTTAGGCCGTGTCGCTCGTGACCCACTTAGGCCTCTAAGTTGTCAGGCCACCAGATCTTCTACAGATATTCATCCGCTTTGTTGATTTAGGAGTCGAAGGGCAGAGCCCCCAACGTAACGTCTTCAGTTGGACACGTGAGGTCTGGAAGTTGGAGGGGAAGCCCCCAACGTGGCGTCTTTGGACTGGCCTTGCTGTGTCCGCGGGCTATACTCTTCACTTTAGCGAGGTAGCTCGCGAGTGTAGGACCGGGCAGTGGCTTGTCCGTTGATTCTGCCTGGGACCTCTCCGAGTTCGTGGGGGTTGCCAGCAGTCTTGGGAGTGACAAGACGTTGCCACTTTGGGCTTTGGCATGGCTCCCTAAGACTGGATTGATCATTTCTCCGGGAGTCGGCCTCGTCGCTTGGATCCTCCCAAATACAGAGGTCGTCAGGCTGATAAGATAGGTACTGGAGGCCATATAGGTGCTGAGATCGTCGGGCCGACTGATCCTCTGATGATGCTAACTTTCTTAGATCGTTTAAAAGCTAATCGGTGAAGCCACCACTGTTACATCTTGTAACAGGTCCAGATGGTATGGGGACAATAGGTCCAGAGCACTCGGCTGGACAACGAGCGCTTGCACACTCGAGATCGATCATTTGTCCGTATGGCTACCCGGCTAGGGGTCGTTACCATGGGAGGTGATATCTTTAGCCAACGTGCTGGCTGGAGTACGAGTATTGACCGTATTTGTTTTGCTATTGTGAGGTGGAAAGACTTTTTAGTCGTTCCCACAGACGGCACCAATGATGCGTTTCTAGTTCTCGGGTTATGGTGCGGATTAGGGAGCATTCCATTCTTTCGTTGTGGGTCGAATTGGAGTGGATCCGGTTTCCATCGCTATTAATCTAGAACATGCACACCACAAGCTACAAACAGAAAGTCAGAGAATGGCAAAAATTACTCCCACCGTATATTCTCCGATACTCAAGTCAAAAAATTTTCTCAGAGAATAAAAAGATACTAGGAGGATACGATGAATGCATATGTGTATATAGCGGTGGAGCGTTTGGATGAGCCCGACAAAGGGGCGGCTTAAAGGTACGCCCGTTAGATGTCTGCCCGACAAAGCGACGGCTTTGAGGTATGCCTACGGAAGGCGGCTTTGAGGTGCACCCAACAAATGGCGACTTTGAGGTATGCCCGACAAAGGGGCAGCTTAGAGGTGCGCCCACGGAAGGCGATTTTGAGGTATGCCTATTAAAGGGGTGGCTTTGAGGTGCACTCACGGAGGCGGCTTAGAGGTGCGCTTACAGAGGACGACAGGGGGTAGCTTAGAGGTGCTTTCGACAAAGGGGCGACTGCTTAGAGGCGCGCCTAGCAAAGGGGTGATTTAGAGGTGCATCCGCGAAGGACGGCTTTAAGGAGAATGACTAAGTTGCACTAGTAAGTTAACGTTCTAGTCACCTGAACGGAGGGTTGACTTGTGGTCAGCGAGCTCTTGACTCCGGGACGGAGGACTCCTGGCTCCGAGACGGATGGCTCCTAGCTCCGGGACAGGATACTCCTAAGACGGAGGGCTCCTGACTCCCAAGGGGAGGTCGACTCCTCAATGGAGGACAGGCCTCCTAGAAGGAGGGTAACTCTTGACTCCTGGGACAGAATAGAGCCCCCTAGAGACGGAAAGCTAAGGGCCTCCGAACAGGAGGAAGGTTGAGAGCCTCTTGGCGGAAAAAGGCTGCTGGCCCTCGAACGGGCGGCAAAAGGCTGCTGGCCTCATACGGGCGGATGGCTGAAAGCCTCCTAACGGCGGATGGCTGCTGGCCTTCAAACGGGAGGACGGCTGAGGGCCTCCAGACGAGAAGAGGGCCGATGGCCTCTTGACAGCGAAAGGCTGATGACCTCCGAACAGGAGAAGGGCTAAAGGCCTCACGGTGAGAAGAGGGCTGGTGGCCTCCTGGCCACCATCCTGCTCTCGTTGAAGATTGGCTAGTAACGGTTACGCCCTTTTCCGATCCATCTACAGCCTCTTGAAGCTTTTTGAACTTCTTCCAGCTTGTTCTTTAAAGATTGAAGGTACTTGCTTTTATAATGTATTCCACAAATGCGCTCATTTTGCAAAAACGTGGGACTCTTCACTTTCAAAGAATGATATTGAATTGTGGACTTGATTTTATTGGGCCCATTGTAGCTAAACCTATCACACATAAGAGCATTAAAAAAAAAAAACCCAAGAGGAATTTCTCTGTTTTGATTAATAGTTGTATGGAGAAAAGGCTTACGCTCTAAAATACGATTGCAGGATGGTAAGATTTCCACCGAACGCAAACAATAATGTTAATAAAACATCCGTTTATTTCATTTTTTGTTATAAATGGACATTAACAAGCCAAAAACAAGTAAATAAATTAACAAAAGCACCCAATCAAATGAACATAGAACAACCAAATCTTCAATCCTGTCTTGTTTATAAATCAGCCTGCCATTTATGTTCAAGCTTAGCTTAATTAATATGGTCAAATCTCTCTAACAGGCACCACTTGAGACACTTACACCACAAAATTGAGCTCCAGAGTTCAAAAATCAATTCAATTAAGTACGAGAACAGGGTGCAGCACTCGAAGTTAAAACTCAAGATATTAACATTGCAGAAACTAAAACTATATACACATTGTTCTCCCAGCCATCTTCTGTAGCAGCAGTACATGTATTTCTGTAAAGAAGGAAAGGAGGAGGATCTCATGTCATGAGAAAAAGGAGAAAAAAACGCTCCAGAATAGATAGTCGGTTGCGAAACATACCGTTTACTAATAGTTTTTCTTCTGATAGATTTTCGAAGATCACAAATATATACAAACTCATTAGTTGACGCCACGGTAAATAGCATTGTGACGAAGATCATCCAAATTATCAATGTTGCGGTACCCGTTTAACTCCCTGAGACATGACCAACCTCGGCGATTCAGAAATTCACGGAAATCATCCTCGGTGTAAAATGTCTTCTCTTCAGTGTGGACCGGAATATGGTCGGCCTCATCATAATGGTACACTTTGATTGCCACACCTGAAAATAGGAGCACATCGTTAAATATATTGAGTACTAAAGGTCTTGGGTTAAATTCCTATTGTAGTTTGTGTGTGGGTTCCTCATTTTTGATTTCTAGGGCATAAATTGATGGATCGATCATGTTTTCGACCATGAAAACACTAGGAGTTTGACTCAAGATCCTTATACAAAGCTTATTCAAGTTTGATCCAGAAAATTTAACAAGTCAGGTGTTATGAAGTAGGTCCAAGGCATCCACTTTACAACAAGAAAAAAATAGGGGCTAACACAAGATTGAGAGAAATCCAATCTATGGACAGTGTATCTTGCAGCCAAAAGACTACAAGAGATCAATATTCAATTCCCAATGCATTTTACGATAGGTGAAGAACCTTATATAAAAACTTTCCTAATGCTTTTCAGCCCTTGATTTGTTCACTGCTCTCAGCAAGTTGATTGTAACCGCCTGCTAACAGTAAGTAACTAAAACAGAATTGCATAACAGACATCACAATAAGTATTAGAATTGCCGAGGTTCAAATGTTCTAAAACTCAGTTGTTTGTAGGGTCGGCAGTTACTGCAGTTTGGCTGTCAAGGGCCTGGCAATTGATGAGATTCAACTATTGCTGAAGTTCAGTAGTTGAAGCTTGGCAGTTGCCAAGGTTCAGCCTGTCCTGAGGTTTGGCTTTCTTCTATTTGGGTAGAAGGTGGAAGGTAAATAGCTTCATAGATCACTTCTGCTTTCATTCAGGCAACCACTTGATTATTCCATAATCCATAGTAAACCAAGGTATTCTTGATTCATAATCACTTGACCAAAAGCTGGTTCAAACTAGGTTCGAAAGTGTAAGCCTAATTCAAAATCACTAAATTTAATGGGGCAAACTTCAGTAATGTGGTACTCTGCTCAGCTTGATTTTTGTAAAGCCAGATTGAAACTAGCTTGCCAGTAGAAAGCCACGTATTACTAGTAAGTGCATTGGTCATCAAAATGATTCCATTAGGCACACAGAACTATAAACCACAAAATCATCAGAAATTAAGGCAAAATGGTAGTTTATTATCATCTTGAACCCAAAGGTGAACCAGAATGCATGAATTGTCAATGAATCTTACCGTCATCAAGGTGAAGAGTATATGTCCCTATTGGCATATCCCTATCAAGGCTACGGACTATTTGATCTTCATCCTCCAACCAAATTGCCCGCTTCGTTCTAATTCCAAATGCAGACTTAATTGCCTCCTTGATAGCCTCTGTAGTGCCATCAATGCCGACCCTTCTAGTATAGTCCCCACACTTGACTGATATTACCCTTCCTCCATATGAATGAGTCTCATCACCTGAAAATGGAGAAGACAAAATTAAACTTCTTGGATGAGGAAGATTAAACAATTAATAACACAGTAGACGATACATGGCATAAAGAAAAGGGAACCAATCTGAAAAAGAAGGCAAGACAAAGAAAGAAAAACACAATGCAACAGCCAGAGAAAAAATGGGAAGGAAAAGGAGCAGAACCACTGCAATTGCTGACTCTAATTTAGTATGGTAGAATAATTTCATTGAGTTACTTGAGCCCTTGCATTAGGATTAGTCAGTTATGTTTCTCAATTCAGGCAAGGATTGATACAGTTGATTTGTCCAAGGGCTCATCAGTTTTCTATGCCCAAAGTATTGTTGATTCTGTAGTATACATATGCCATTATTGAAACTTTAGAGAAACACAACAACGACAGGTAATTCATGATTGGTGATTGCATCAGAAAGGCATAAAGGCTTCCCATGACAAAATAGATGGAAATTCTTACCAAAGCATTTTATGAACGCCAGTTATACAAGATAAGCACTAAAATCATGAAGCACAATGACTTTGCAGAGTTGGTTAATCATGGTTCAGATACATTTAAGATATGAAACTCCTCGCAAACCTTCACTTGTATTTCCCTTTTGTATTGAGAAGACTCAGCATATCTTCACAATAAAAAAATTTAAAAAAAAAAAAAGGCATTTCCAACCACACAGAAAGATGCATCTTATAGAAAACACCTCCCCTCCCCCTTCTGCACACTATATTCTCTCACCCTCACCGTGAGGGTGACTTGACAGAATTAACCCACACTGGTGGTGGCCTTCCCTTCCTTGCAAACTCTCAGTTTCACAGATTCTTCCCATATTTTGGGATTACTTCTATTTCGTAATTGTTCTAGCTGTATATTGAATTTTCTATTTGGTGTTTCCTTGCATTACACTTTCCTATAATTTTGAAAAATGCATTTTTCCCCTTTCCATATTGTACACTTCTCATTTTCATACTGTGCAGGTACAAAAAAACGGAAGGCATTATGACGGCAAAGGATCAAGACAAGAAGATTTCTAACGGTTCGAAAGGATTCTTGGTGAAAATGGTAAAGCAATTGAGAGCTGATTGCAAAGGAGGACCAATACAGTTTATATATAGCGTACAATAAGAGGGAGTGAAAATTCAAGGCATCAATAAACCTGCAATGCGGGCAGTCTTGCACCAGCTACTCCCAATTCCAGCTCATTTAGATTCCAATAATTTTTTTCCCTGTAAGTATTAAGCCATAAAAGTCCCCGTTAAACATTTAGCAGTTCCTTTTTGGTTAATAGATATTTGAGTTGATTATTGATCTGTCATTATCATGGATCAGTTTAATATCACAGAGAAGCTTGTATATCCGAAAATTCAAAAGGTTAACACATATACATAGAGGCATCATCAATAAGCCACAAACCAAACACAACCACCATTGAAACCCAACATCTCACACACAACCCAACCCCTGCTGCCACCTCCTCCTCACCTGACAACATAATCTTCCATCTTCACCAACAACCAAAACACCAGAAAGAGGAAATGAATGAATTCACAAGCACATCAACACGACAACCACCTATAGCATGCTACTAATGTCCAAAAAAAACCAGCACTACTCAACTATTCAATACCAACGCAAAAACAAAGTATACCAACCAAAACAATCAATTATTTGGTGGGTAATCAATATTGATGAACATTACCTCACACAACACGGCTTGTAAGAGGAGAAAGGCGAGTGTCCATCATGCATAATTGGCCACAGTTTATTTGGACTGCAAATGCCAAGTCCACACCAGCCCAAAGGGTTGGAGTAACTAAAGATAGCACACAAATGGGTCGAAGCAAATTTGTGATACCAAACCTCTTAGTTATTTGAGTTGATTGTATTACCCTTCCTACATAATGTGCTACTAAAGAGGAGCAGGAGGCTGAAAAGGGGGAATTGTTCGAGTCTACCTCTCAATTCTTTTGAGTTTCAAGAGGAACCTATAAACCAACACGTTGACAGAGTTCATGCAGAAGATAATGAAAAATCATGTCAACATAAATACGATTAATTAACAATAGACCAACACCCTAAAAGTCATAAATTATCCTTAAATTCAATGACTTAGTAGCAAGATTCAGCATTATGACTATCCAGAATTATTTAACTCAGTGCCAACATGTTGGGTCCTTGACCGATCTACTCCCGTATATAGCAGTAGAAAGGAAAGAACAGAGATTAAGCATAAAGAGCTTATTGAAGCTGGACTCACCATCGCCAGGAGCCTCCCTCCAAAATGATGGTGGAACTCCACTTGCACCTACTGTATCAGCTGCAGTGATAGCAAGAGGATGTCCATCATGATCCAGACGTCTTTCTAGATTCAATGTTGTCCTGCCATTAGCTGCAAATCACCAAGCATAAGGAAGCAATAAAGCAGATTCATCAAAAATCAATATACTTTACTTTTTTGTTTTACCTTTTCCTTATGAGGTGGGACACTCAACAAAGACTGGTCCAAATCATTAAATGAAGAGAACAAAAAATTAATAAAAGCAATCTACTCTTTAAAGATGCCGGAATCAACAACCAAATTGCAACACAGACCATATAGTTAAAATTCAGGAATGTCACAAAGGGAATCAAATGAACATACTAAGAAGCTTAGATCTTCCATGCGAACATGATTTAAAAGAAGTATTGCACTAAACAGGTCACTGTAGCACCAATACTCTCCATCAACCTCCAAATTTCAGCCATTGTGTCATGACTACATTAGTAGCCTTCAGACATTAAGGGCCTCTTCAAATTGGACAACAAATTTGTGTATTCTAGTTTTGTTTTCTTTTTTCACCTTTTCATTTCCACATTTTTCTTGACATGCATGTTAATTTGTTTTAGTTAGGAAACATGAATGTTTTTCCAAGTAATTGATTATTAATAGTTGTTAACAACACATTTGAAGAAATGGGACCAAGACCCACTCACACATGGTACGGGCAAGTGTAGATATCACAGATAAAAAATGTCTTCGAAAATTTGATACATGTAAAGATTTCATGAGGCCAGATGAGATCATGCCACAACAAAATTACATGCTCAACATGACAATTAAAAACAAGCATTAATGTGAGTTACACACAATCTTGTTAATGAAAGGAAAGTTCGAGAATGAACCGTCCAACCAAAAAACCCTTCGAATTGTCAGTCACCAATAGAAAATCCAGTATACAAGAAGAGTCGACTTACAGGCTGGTAACTTAAATGCATTGGACCTTAACTGACTAGCCCCATACTCGTGACTATCTAAGAAACTCATATCTACACTCCTGCAACAAATCCAGAACCTCTGCTTTCTCCCAGTGAATTCCCTGGAACAAAGTCGTTCAACATCGCCAAAACTCCGACACCCAGGCAACCAATAGAACTCTTAAGGCTAATAGGCGTTGATCAAGAGTTTAAGTATTGCGGGTAAGATAATTTTACATCAAGGAGTTGTGGAAGAGTTTGGTGGTGTGCACTCAAGTGCTCTCAAGAATAGTACATACTAATCAGCATCATTTCTTTCGTCTCTGGAGAAGCTAAGGGGTCTGAATCAACAGAGAAGGACAGATCAAAGCAATTGCAGAGTTGTTCAAATTGGATAAAATCATCATCCTTTTGAGCCAAATTCACATGCTAGAGGAGAGATACCCTGTGGGGGACCGTGTTGCTTGATTGTTAAACAAACATAAGTCAAACAGCAGCACCTAACAGAGCTCTCAGATCATATACTGCTCGAGCTTCAGTCAAGTGGAAATTGAGCGAACTTTTCTACCTCCGTATTGATGAAGTGCTAAAAAAGCAAAAATCAAGTGTTAGTCCTCTGCTTTCATCTCAGGTGGGATAACGCTTGAGCTTCAAGGGCACATGAATGTAGCATTGCTCTTATGACATTGGGTTGCCAGAGTGCCAAGCAAGTGATAATCAGGCACCCATCTCTGCCAATCTTTTCAGGCAATAAACCAATCAAGGTTTGGTTGAACGCAAATCAAGCATAAATACTCCTGGCACTGTATTGGTTGAGACAACTTCTAGTGCAAATTGAGTGACCTCTATGACACACTAAGTTTTACTAGCCTGACTCAAAATATACTACTGTCATGAAATTTACCAATAGTAAAAACCAGCCTAGCAGCATCAATCATTCAGCATATGGTTAGGGTCATCAATCAGATCAATTTACTTGGAGCTCCACTTAAAATTGTTCATTGAAGCTTGTTTGAGTTTGATCCAATAAACTTAACAAGGTAAATCAATCCTATTTTTTAAGCTCATTCAAGCAATGAAAAAATTTTAAACAAGGCATTACTTGATGTATTCACCTGGTAAACCAATTTGTGATAATTTTTTTTAGAAGTTTGAACTTAATTCATTCGATCTTAACTCATTAAAGTCGAGATCAAGCTTATATTTAAATCTCCAAATTAAAGAGAGTTCTCTTCATATAATGTTTTTTTACTAACATTAAAGTAGGATATTCTAAAAACTATTTCCTAAAGTAGTGAGTTTTGTGTCTCATCATCTGAAACTCGTGGGTGAGAAGCACACAATTAATCTAGGGCTTTAAACGAGTGAAACTATGTATGGATGATCACACACAAAACCTTGGGCTAGGGGAGGAGATTCAAATTGAATCTCAAGCTAGTGAAGCTAGAGATGCTATTTGATTCTCCTGCATCACAAAACCAAGATTCAATTCTTGGGCTCCCAAAGCTCTGGCACATGCAAAACCCAAGATATATATTAGATTTTTGGTCATGTCGACCTTGAGAATTAATTGTCTGACTACACTAAAACCTTAGCCATGCATCAAAGTTGACAAAAACACACATTATCACGAACTCTCTAGTTTCATAATTTCACTATCTTATTACTTTCTCATTCTCTTATCTAATAATCATTATGGTGAATTATATACTAGTGATCACATTGGGAAGGCAACATGATCAATAGTGCTTATCATAGTATTGATCTTGGGGAGGCAAAATGACCAATACTGCTTATCATGGTATGGATCTTAGGGAGACAACATGATCAATACTGCTTATCATGCTATGGATAATAGGGAGGCAACATGATCAATTGTGTTTATCATGGTATTGATTATGATGGTGGATGACAAGTATTTTTTATTTAAGGTTAGAAGCTCTAAAAATTATGATGAATCGTTAGAGGGTATAGCGAGGAAAAGAATTAGGATTATTGAAAGGGTATCTCATGTTAATGGAATATACATTATCGACCAATGATGTTGTGCACTTCAGTTTATCTAACATAGCAGATGATAATAACGTGAAATACATGTTAGGACTATTTAATGATGCTAGTGAGATTCAGGCAATTGAATTATTGGTTAAAATAGAAGCAAATCTTAAGGAGTACCATGGGTCATACATCTCCTGTTAGGTGCAGTGACATTCAAGAAGATATTAATAACAGTGTGCCATCAATTGTGGATCATCCATCACATTCTAATCCTAGTCAATAATGGCATTGTGTTTGTACCAATGAGTATCATATATCACCCATTAGGCCTAGCCATGTAATTTCAACTCCTATCATTGATGATCTTGGAACAATATTAGCAGATGATATTTCTACCAATAATGATAGAGTGCCTTCGGATGATGATGAACTATCCATCAGACTTGATGATGACTAAGGTAAGTGATAGTGAACATGATGAAAGGAGGTATACATTGTGCAGATGAACTTGAAGGTCCGAGTGAACATCCACTAGTCTGAGAAATTTCAACCCCTTGCTAAACATTTTTCTGTAATTAATGTTGATAAAATGCATGTGTATAACTATTTAGATGATATAAATGCTCACAATTGGGATCTAAGCATGGATGAAAATATTGATATAAATATCGGTTACAGTTATATCAATATTGAACATATCAGACAATAGTAACGGCATCGAACGTATCAGATAGAAAGAAATTCCAAAAATTGTATGCTGATAGGGCCGTATTGGCTAATATATAGCCAATATGTTGAATATCAACTGATACATTAGTTATGTTGACCAATATAAAAATATATCGCGATATTATTGTGAAATCGAAAAATATTGATATTGGAGGGGCTTGATATCAATACATATCAACTGATACGTATTATATTGGCCGATATCTCTATCAATGGATCTAAGGAATGATAACATTAAGAAAGGGTCCTTAATTTGAAAGGAAATGATACTTGTGCCTTAATGTAGGATTTCCTTATTATGAATTGGCATTATAAGGTTTTGAGCCAACCATGATTTTTGACTATAAAATGCATCAAATATGGTTATGATTGTAAATTAAAAGTGTGTTGCATAGAAAAAATCTTTGTATATGGAGGTAGGAAATGTTCAGGACCTTACACTTGTATATTTCCGCATGATTCAATAGACTTTTTGCGGTTGAACTTCAACTTGATAAGTAACCATGAGTTGATCTTGCATATTCAATACCACTTTTTATATAAACAATAGATGATGCAAATGGTTCCCATGTGTCCCATAGAAAAGAATGGGATGTTAAACAAAATTCAGTGGTACACAGATCTAAATTTGGATATAGAAATGAGCTATAGTAAATATGCATTTTGTGGGAAAAGAGCATTGGGGAAGAGGAAGAAAGAGACAAAGGCAATGGAAGAGAGGATATAGAGGGGAAAGGAGAGTCAGATAGGGGCCAGGGGTGGGGTGGCTACTTTGCCATCAGCTGGGGGAAACAGACAGGCAATAGCAAGAAGCAGCTGAGGAGGGCAAAGAGCATACAGGGAGAAGCCAGGAGAAATATAATGGAAAGGTGTCACTGTGGGGTTTCCTTAGGATATTTTCCTTAGCTTTTTATTCACTTGCCATAAACTGTATTTACTAATTCTAGGGTAAGCCTGACAAAAAAAAAAAAAAAAAGCTTTTAGTGAGTACTGACTGTTATTCTGAGCAAAAGACTTAGTTGAAAATTATCAACCATTTCTTCGAATGAAGTAAAGGTCACCACTGATGACCAGTAGAAATAGCAAATGATTTGGTTCAGATAGAATGCTGATTCTAACTTGGAGAAAAGATGCAGATCAAACACATTCATGGACTGTTAGAGCAGAAAGGTGGCTCGTATCTTTGGGTAACTCTACATCATCATGTTGATATCAGGTGGTGTTACAAGAAGTAAAGGTTAAGATATCAAGTAATGGTAGTGAATATGCAGCTGCTTTGGTTATGAAAAGTTTATGACAAGTGGCAGTCTCAGTCATTCTTAATTAGGATGCTATCGCCAGTTAAAGCTTGAAGCAACAAACAGACTGCTATAAGAGGTAGTTGCTGTAGCATTAGGTAATCAGCAGAAGTAATAACATGTAGATCTAATCACTACTGGAGTCATAAAGGGCTATCTAGTTGCTTTAGCAATAGGTTCTCAACAGATCCCAAAAATCTGTTTGTGAATCATTAAAGATCCTTACCTTAACGTGGAAGGAGCAAAAAAAGTGATGTTGAGGACAGTGGTACTATAGAACTCTTCTTTTTCCTTTGCCAGGGAGGATGGATGGTCAATGGCATACAAAACTTGGACCAAGAAATTCGGAATCACAAGAATTATAGTAACTACAAGTGTAAAACAGTTCTGAATTAACAGTTTTAAGGTGCAGCTTCATTCCAGATTATTTGACTGAACAGACCCATTTAAAATTAATTCAGCAAATTCCAAGCTGAACAAAATTTAGAAAAACTGAAACATTGTTATCAACTAAAATGAAGGAATTGTTCTAAAGACATCATAAAATCTTTATCAACATTGGGATAACATAGTAGAAAAGATAAATGGCTGATAAGTTAATAGTTATTGCCCACATGTGCACCTTAAAACTTCTCCTTTTCTTTACATGACAAAAAATCTCATCCCCTTCTCATAATCCAGCAAGCAAACTCTGGATCAAGCAAACTCTGGATCCTAACCCCTCCAACAAGAATCATGGATCAGTTAAGACCATAATGCACATAGTAAGAATCAAACTCATGGTCACAAATTCATCTGAACCACCCGAACTTGTCCTTGCAACAGTACTGCTCCCATATGGGTAATGTGAAACCTAACAACCACAAGTGTTGGCAAAATCTTGATAGGAAAATAACATGACATTTAATCAGTTAAGGGTTTTGTAAATGTGAAGCAGAAGAGGCCAGAGGGATGAAAACAATGAACTAAATGACAAGACAAACTGTGAACTCAGCTACTTGACGCAACACATGACTTCAATTTGTGCTTTTGGGATGTACTTGAGGTACAACAGTAATAATCTTTTGAGTTGATTTACTTCTATCTTGCTTGTTTTCTATGATCATAAGCCTATGAGATTATATCAAGTTGGAAGGATTGACGGTTGATTCCAACCGGATGTTGATTGGTTCAAGCCATGCTAAGCTCAAGTATTTGAATCCTTCCTTCTACTCAATTTAGGAAGTCTAGAAGTTTTGCTGATGTCAACTATCAAACCCCCAATATTTCCATTCCAGCTCAAGCTTCACACAACTCCACTCATATAAATAAACATCCAAATAAGAAAATGAGACATAAGAATCACACTACTCACACATTATCTTTTAATCTAGTTTGCATAACTTAAAGTGGGAAGCACGATGGATTTATGATAAGCACATTGATGATTGGGATGCAATATCATATAATTTCAACACAAATTGTATAACTATACATATGGCCAGTATGAAATCTCTTAAGACTAATACACAGATATTAGGAAAGGCATATCAATCACTAAAATTAGTTTAAAAACATTTATTGAAATTACTAAAACATTTCAGCATTGAAAAAACAAATTTGATTGGTGGGAATTCAACAAAAAAGAGTATCATTGATGGGGAAGAGTTGTGGTTCTAACTCCTAAACGATTTCTTCATTGGGCAGGAGAATTTAAGGGGAAAAAAAAAAGAACCTTTCCTGCTTGCTAGATCACTATATCCATACACAATATTTGAAAAAATTATGGAATATGCCATCCAACAGGAGAATTCAGATCAACGTAAATGAAAATCAGATTAAATTGAAGTGGATGAGCCAAATTGAACTGAGAACTTAAAAATGAAATGAATATCACATGAATGTGGAGAACCATTATGACACGCACCTTCAATGGGTCCAAATGGGATATTGGCATCATCGATTCCTGCACAAGACAAGTCATTCAGGCCATTAATAGATTTCATTGCGATAGAAAATTGAGCAATTTAGGAGGAAGAACAAAAATAGAGAACATCAAGATTAGGCAGGGAGCATGTATCCAAGATATGGTCTAAGATCAAGTTTTGCTTGAAATTAGTCAAATAAACATAATTTATCTTCCTTCTTTCTTTTCTCCAAATAAAGAAAGCATTATGTCCTCCTTTCCTCCAAAAACTTCGCTATCTTAAAATTTCTTTCCCACGTTTATGCTATTATAATAAAATGTGAATGAGTTCCAAACACAACAAAATAAAATGGAAAAAAAAAAGTTTATTTGGACATGCATATTAAGAATAAAAACACATAGTGGGCTTACGTCAAATCACATAATCTAGAACATTGAGTATGGCAATTGAGGTAAAAAAAATCCAAAAACTTTAACAGAATATAAATAAATTGCACCAAATAGAAACACTCGTCGTTGATTGAATTTCATTAAACTGCGTCTGATTAGAACGATCACCTAAATTTCGCGCACAACTGCGAGTGGAATCAATCCACAGAATAAATAAATAAATAAGAGACAGTTCGAACCCTTATCTGAAAATTGCATGAACGAATCGATCTTAGCCGATGCGGCCGAACTAGGGCTTTTGTACTCAACCGCAGCAGAAGCATTCTGGTTCCTCTCTCTCAGAATATCCTCAATCTCCTTGTAATAGGACATCTTCGCCGATCCATTTCCGCCATGCTGCTGCTTGGCCTTCTTGAACTCCTTGAACAAATTCCTCCACTTATCCGTACACATACTCGGGGACCGATCGAATCCTTTCTCTCTCATCTTAATTGAAATCTGGTCCCAGAGGTGCTTGTTCGACTTCGAAGTATTGAAGAGCGAATCCATCTCGCGCCGAAAGCTAATGAGGCAGTGGGTCTCCTCCTGGACCCAAGTCTCGGCCCTCTTTTTCGGGGCGGAGGCCAACGACCCGACCCGGCTTTGGTCCTCTCCGCTGCTCCCGGCGTCGCCGAGGACCATCTGCTGCTGGTGGTGGGAAGGCATGGCGGCGGCGGAGGTGGCGACGATGATCATGTCGCGGTCCACATCGGAGTCCTCGTCGCCGCCGACTATTTGATGGTCCTTGTAAAAGTCAATTGACGGCGGTGCTTGCGGCGGTCGGGGTTTAATATCGGATATGTACATGTTGAGTATGACTTCTGGGTCTGAGTTCCCACCCTCAACGAGCACAAAAGAATATTCGGAACCTCCAGCAAGAATATTTTGAGAAAGCAAATAGGAAAGTGAGCTTTTGCTTGTTTGCCGGTTCCGATGAGAGAGAACGAGAGATGAGGATATGTGGGTACTGGGCGGGGTTGCTTGAATGCTGCGGATTTGGGAAAACAATCACTGGAACCAGAACAAGGCA
>JAODPA010114464.1:0-19051 GCA_025585075.1 Nepenthes mirabilis
ATTAAAAAGCTTTGGAAATCCTTTTAGCCATTTCCTTCCACGTGCAAAAGCTGACCTGCCTTTTCATGAACTCTTTTCTATTGAAAAAATGAAATTCATTATTTTGCCTATTTTCTCTCTCGAGAGCGTCTAATCCAGTCGCCGTTTCCTTCTTCTTCGAACTCGTTTCCCTAATCGAAGTCAGGGCTCTGAAACGTGGCTTACCGTCTCTGCCTCTCTGTATTCCCGTGCGTTTGGAGTCATGGCGGACGTAGGATCGATTAATAAGGGAATTCGGCTAGGTGTTGAGTTGCTTTTCAGTTTTTTATTTCGTTTTATGCTAATTGAAAGCTTCGATTTTTAGTTTCCTTTTTATGCATAACTTAGACGTGCTTTGCCCCTTTGCGGTGGCTTTTAAGTGATTGCGTTTAGTGATTATCAGTTGTTCTGTTTCAATAGTGGCTACAAAGTTATAATCAATTGTCTGATTGTTTTGTTTGTTGAAGAATCGAGGCACTGGAGTTTGAAACTTAGTCAGATTGAAAGAAAGAGCG
The DNA here is from genome assembly GCA_025585075.1 of Nepenthes mirabilis. NCBI lineage: Eukaryota > Viridiplantae > Streptophyta > Magnoliopsida > Caryophyllales > Nepenthaceae > Nepenthes > Nepenthes mirabilis. Next base: position 534 of record JAODPA010114464.1, read on the forward strand.
AAGACTAGAGAATTCGCTCAAAATGCATAATGCACTGCTTTATTGAGGTTCAAACTTCATATTGTTCGGTACAGAAGCTCACATTCTAAATATATATTTCAACAAAGAAAAAATCGTTTGAAAACGAGTTGATTAGGTGTGTTGGACGGAGGTGATTTTCATTGTTGGAAATTCTAAGGTTTATGTGAAAAAATTACTCTGTTACATTACACATAAAGTAGGGGTCGAAATGCCCGTGTTACTTTGTTATTTATTTATTGCATTCAGAAATGACTCTCTTGTGAGTCCCTTGTAGGTGGGATCCCATGAAAATGGCACGTTGTTTATATGATCATTATGATTCTGGTTCTGCCCACTTACAAATGATTTTGTGGACGTTTATCGTCCACAATTTTTCAAGGGTTAATGTTTTTTTTTTTATAATGACGCCGCATCCAATTTACTATGCACTCATAGTCCCGTTGTAAGGCTAATTTGGTCTTACCACATCCTTCCACAAAGTCCAGCAAATTTGAAGGTTGAGGAAGGTAATGGACTACAGAGACAAAAGCACACAGGCGTTTGAGAAGAAGGAAACTTCCACTGTTAAAAGGAACTTTAAAGCTTGAGCTTGTAGGCAGGCTGATAACTTCACATGTAAAGAAGGCCCGTCACCTATATGTCATCAGCTGAAGCTGTCCTCAAATTCCACCAAATCATAGATGTTGCAATTAGAAGGAACAAGAAGATATTGAGTAGTACTATACTGAATTTGAAAGTTCTAAGCTCTGAACAATGTGCCAGCTATGAACAAGTTATTCAATGCTTAATTTACCTCATTTCTTACCATATACAATTTCCCTTGTAATAAATGGTTGGTAAGATTATGTGGCCCTGGTTGTTGTCTAATCCCCAATGTTAATAAGTTCTTCTAGTGTCACCATCTGAGATACTGCTGCACTGACTGTTTTTCTTTTCATCATTGATCTGTTTACCTCCTCTCAAGATACTCATGTCTATGTCTGCTACCTCTGCTTGCAGTACCTTGGAGTAGTATTCAACGAACTCCTATTAAACCCCTTTTTCTTCTTTATGTTTTGTCTCTTCTGTATCATCGATAGATAGTCCACTATCACAGGTTTATCCTTCCGTTTATGCTAAATGACCTTCCAATTTCATATCAGTCAGGCCATCAACTTGAAAGGTAGTCAGAGATTTCGCATGTATCCTTCTCTGTCACTCTTCTGCCATGCAATTTCTTTGCCTTACCATGACTACCTTAAAATCTCCCATAACTACTGAGCAAAAAAAGGTAAGGAAAAGTTTCTAATGAGTTTAATTGGCATCTGTGCCAGTGAAGAGGAACATACATTTCAGATACTGTTTTGGTTGGAATCTTCTTGTCCAGCGAGGAAACTCTGTTGAATCTTGAATCGTTTTTCTTTAGTTTATTTGGTTCATACTTCGACAATGCACATGATGCCAGCATATTTTATATATTGTTGTGGTATTCTGAAATTATTGTGTGGCAAAAACTAGACCATCCATGGTTCTTTATTTTGTGCTCTCATTGGTTGGTTCTTCGCCATGTGTAGCTTTTTGCCATTCTTATAATTAATTTATACACATATTTTGTTTTCTGGCTCTCTGCTTGATATGCAGATATACAACAAATACAACTAGAAGCTCAACATCGATGGCTGCGCCCTGCTGAAATTTGTGAAATTCTGAGGAATTATCAGAGGTTCCATATCTCTTCAGAACCTCCTAACAAGCCGCCGAGTATGGCTCCAGCTAACCAATTTTGTTTTCATTTACAAATTTTCCTGTCTTTTCATTGGATTATTGGGTATGAGTCTGTGTTTTCTCATGAGTTTCCCCAAATGAAAAAAAATTGGTGCAACATCCCTTCCTTGATCACAAACTGTATGGGGCAGACAAAGTAGGAGGGGAACTGCCCCCGAAAGTTAGAGAAGAAAACCTTTTCTGTAGAACTTATAGGGAGATCCCTATTCAAATCATGGAAAGATTCCCTTTCTGGTGTCTATGATGTACAGGCAGAATATCACGCCTTATCCCACTCATCTCATAGGCTGAAGCTTTAAGCTGGTTTGCCCTTAAACATGGTACAACTTTTAGATGTTGCTTTTTAAAGATTTTTAATCATTCATGAGGCCCATTGAGCCTTGGGCTATACAACGTTGGGAGCCTGTCTCACCCTCAAACCTGATCCCAATGGGATTTGATTCCTTTCTTTTGGAATTACTTTAAGGGTTTTGCCCAATTATAAGATTTTTTAGGTGCTTGTATTTTTATATGTTTTATGTTGCAATTTAAGAAAGTATTTTTTTTTTTTTTGACATAATCAAGTGAATCATGAAAATATAGGGCAAGTTATATGGTAATAAATTTGAGATCATATTTCCAAAACATCAATACAATTGCTATAATGGCACTAGTTAGAAAAAAATGCTTTTTCATAAGCTGATCTTTTGTAATTTCTGTTATTGTGAGGAATTCATGAAGCTTTAAGTCAAGCCCTTTATTAGTTCTTAGTGCGTCACCTTAGCTTGACAAATATCTCTTTGATCAGGTGGCTCGCTCTTTCTTTTTGACCGGAATGCCTTGAGGTACTTCAGGAAGGACTATCACAACTGGAGGAAGAAAAGAGATGGGAAGACAGTAAAGGAAGCTCATGAAAAGCTAAAAGTGAGCAAATGTAGAATAAATCTTTCTTGGTTTCAAAAAATGCATTTTGTGAGAGTAATTTTGTTGGAGAACTTTATCATACAGTTGGATGATGTGATAAGCATTGCAAGGCTTCCTCCAATATACCTTCTTATCTGATTGCTATACTTTCTCATTCTTTTCTAAATGTACTTTTTTTTCCTTGAGTAATTACTGAGAGATCTCGCCCTTGAGCGATTATAGGTTGGAAGTATTGATGCGCTGCACTGCTATTATGCCCACGGTGAAGAAAATGAAAATTTTCAAAGGCGCAGCTATTGGCTGCTTGAAGAGTATGTGCGAAGTAATCTCAATTTTATTTATATCAGGTCTTTCTCTATATGTGATTCAATTTTGGATACTGCTGTTTACTCTGTTCAAAGCTTTGGGCTTTATTGCTCCTCTTTTTCCTCTCTAAATAATTTCTGATGTAAAGAATAATTATTGCTCCTATTTGATTTCCAGTTGAGTTCCTTCTCTTCTGAGTTCTGAACCTCCTTCTTGCTATAGTATCGTTGCAATCAGATATCCTGAAATTTGAACTGTTTTTTCTGGTATTTCCAATAGATATATGTCTTGAATTACACTATTTCAGTGGTTGAATTGGAAAATTGTGATGTTTCCTCTCCTTGACAATAACATTGCTTGCCTGCGATGTTTAGGAAGTATCTTTTTATGCTATTATTATGTTCTATCTTATCAAGTTATCTAATGTTGCAGGGACTTTATGCATATAGTTTTCGTGCATTATTTGGAGGTGAAGGTATGTCACTTTTTTGCCGAATAGGATCTTATGTAATGTATGAGAAGCACTTAATACATGCAAACTGTTAATCAGCAACCTCAAGCTAAAAGCAAAGTTAAGATATTGTGGTCAGATACTCTGCAGTATTACTTCACTGGAGCTGTTTTGGACTTGAAATTTGTAGCAGTCGATCTATTCCACCTTCTGAACAATATGATTGAGGAGCTTCTTTATTTCTTATATCTTTTAAATGTCACATTTTCCTGACTAATTGAACATTTGGGTGTGGTTGCCAAATATTTTTGTTGTTAATGAGATGTAATAAATTTCCAATAAGGGCCAACCAACAGAGGAATACAGATTTATTTATTTTGCAACTTACATATATGGGGAATTACCTGGTATGAACCCAACACAAATCTCTATGAACTTTTCCGTTTTCCAAACAGAAAACTTCTTACGGAGGTCCCAAAAAAGGAGTAAAAGTTTGGATTACAATATCCATGTAAGAAGTTTTTCCAACAATGAACCATCAAACAAAACAATTATGTTTTTAAGTTGATGGTGGATGATGTAATTTTTCAACTCGTAAGGTGCCTGTGGAATTTGCTACTGCCTCTTATGTATTATGACATGATGTCTTCACACAGCTTTTTCTCAACTGCTTTGTGGATTTCCTCTCACCTGTTTGTATATTACATTAGCTTTGATTTCTGGAAAAGATATTGCCAAATACTTTATTGAGGAATCCTTTTTTAATGGTTCTGAAGGTTGGAAGTTTTAGCCATGCTAGTGTATAGTATGGTGAAATATATTCATAGCATTTGAGTTAATCCACACGCTTATGCTTAATATGCTTTTCTTTGCTCATCATCTTGATATGTTGATCACTCTCTGCCCCTCTCCTTAAAACAGGGTAATAAAAGTAGCATGAGAGAGATTGAAGCAATGAGAGCAAGCTCCCAGACAAGTAACTCTTTGTCAAGCAGCTTTTCCAATCATAGTGAAGCTCCTCCTGCAAATGCTGGATCACCAAGTGCAACAAGCTCTCTGACTTCAGCATATGAAGATATCGAACATGGTGATTGCTTTCTTGAACTGAAAATTAGCGATCTTGTTAAGTTCATCACTTTCATATATTGTTACCTAGTTGCTGATGTTCTGTTTGGGAAAAATGGCTGACATCCATTGGTGTCTATTCTTATAACTTCCTATTGGTCAAATATGCAAGTGGAAAGTCTCAACACTTCCATCCTTTATTAAGTAGAATTTACATTGCTTTTACTTTTCCATGAAAACAAAATCATTCTAAATTTTCTTTGACCTTCTTTCACCAAGGATGCCTTGTAAACTGCTACCATCTATTCTGATACAGAGGACAAACACCAAGAAATTCCAAATTTACTGCATGTGTTAACCTTCCGCATGCAGAGGATGGTTTTTGAAATGAGAAGATTAGTGTCAGCCTCATGAGCTTTAAATTTCCGCTTACCTCTCCATATATTTTTGTTAACAGTCCTCTGTTTATGGTGTCATTATCATATAAATTGTATTCTCTTGTATCGCTACATTTTGTCCTTTATTCACATTCCATAGCATCTGCATTATCTTCTTTGCTTTGATTTCTAGATAAACGAATATAAAGTGGTTCAATTCTCGGTTGTAGTTCCTGGGTTGGACTACGATTCGCTTGCTCAAGGAGGAGGTAGAGGTGATGACGCTGTTCAGTCTACAACACCTGACTTGGAAATCTGGGAAGAGGTCTTTCAGCGATGTACAAGGGGTTTGGAAACTGGATCTTCTCATTCATTAATTCCTTCCCCTCTTCCTGCTGGTTCTGGAATCCCTGGTGAAGATGATGGGAATTTCTGCCAGCTTTTAGGTGGCAACATAGCGAGCAATTTAGGATCTGAAGGTCCTCTGATCAAATCCAACTTGCAGGTAAATTATAATTTCTGGCTACAAGTTAGCATTTGGAAAAATGTAAGTATTTTAAAAGCATAAGGGCAGATGGTTTTGGAGACCCTGGTGTTGGCAGTACTACTAGTTGAACTTCTCTGTGACTTTTCCTCAACTTAAAAATTACAAAGCAATATTGCACTCAACTATTTTAATTGCAGCTACTGAAGAGATCCTTGGAATTGCTCATGCTATAATTGTGTTTGCTAAATATTCATGAACATTTTTCTTGCAGGCAAACTTCTTTAAATATATATGATGATTATTTATATCTCTTCCTTGAAGGAATCAAACTGTCTCAGTGGCTTGAAAAGCTTTATGTTTGATTAATAGCTTTCTGTGTACGTCAATATGACCCCAGTGAAATTGATTTTCCTTGCAGAAGAGTTGGCTTTATGATTATTTTTTCTTCATCATGATATTTAAATGACTTTTTATATGCTCCTTTACAAATTGTGAGACATTCAAAATTTTTTAAATAGCCTGAATTTTTTGGTTGACAGTGGAGTCTTGCTCTTTGCCCAGCGAAACATTTCTGTTACATTTTTTTCAAGTAGAAATCAAGATTAGATTTGATAGTTACAGTTATTGCTGGTGCATTTAAGAGAGCAGAATTCCCTTAACATTCTTTTAGTTAGGAGTATTTATTACAAGAACAGAATGATGTTTACCCTTGTACAAATGTGTTAGGCAAGACAATCTTTTATCCCCCTCTTTGGGAATGTCATAGTCTAGGCTAGAATGAGCCCAGTCTTACTAAATGGCAGGACTGTTGATCTTCACGGAGAATTATTAATGGTAATTAAGTAATGATTTGATAGATTACCTTTAATACTCGCAAAATACAGCGAGCTCCAAAATATTTATTAAAGTTAGAGATTGCGTGCATTTGATATGCTCGCGAGAAAGAAGGTTAATGCAACCCATCAATGAACAGACATGTAGAAGTGGAATCTCTCTCTTTTCTTTTTTTCACTATTGCGAAATGATCTAATTCTTCAAGTTAAAATTGAGAACCATATTTGAATAAGGAGATTGATCCAAATATCAAACTACACTCTTAAGAAATATATTGAATTATATTATATTTCATGCTAGCTTATGTTCTGGGTTCCTGATCCCATTGCACATGTTGGTATGATCCATGTTCCCAGTAACCTTGGATCATATACACATAGCACGACATCTAAACATTAAACAACATTTAAACAATAGATATATAAGAGCATTCCTCTCGTTGGGATTAGGATATATCCCTGTCTTTGTATCTTGAAAACTGAAGTGGATGGGAAAGTGTTCATGCCTGTGATGCAGATGGGCTTGCTGACATGGCAGTTCATGGTAATAAAGTATTTGCATAAATCTTATTAACTCACTCAATGGCCTGAATGCTAAGATGTCTTAATGGAACTCAATTTTATTACATATCTCAAAATCTCAGTATCAATAATGCTGTGAATTCTACAGTTTAATAATGAAGATGAGGTATTTATGTATTAGTTTTTTAGTGGGGGAACTCTTGATGACAACTTGCATATTGCTTATAAATGATTTTCTGTGCATGCCCTGCAGAAAAACATTCAAATTGAGCTTCCAAGTGCAGAATGTCATGGTGGTCCATATGGAGAAGAAAGTTCTTATCCTGTGAAGAAGCCATTGCTGGGAAGCATTCAAGCGGCAGAGGGCTTGCAAAAAGTTGACAGCTTTTCCAAATGGGCTAGCAAAGAACTAGCAGACGTTGACGATTTGCATTTGGACTCATCTTCCAATTTGTCATGGTGCAATATCGAAGGCAGTAGTGCTGTCGTTGATTCTTCAATTACCCCTGGGCTACAAATGGACAATTATACAATGAGTCCATCTATATCCCAAGATCAGCTTTTCAGTATAGTTGACTTCTCACCAACTTGGGCATACACAGACTCTGAAACTGAGGTACACTTTTTTTTCTATTGTATGCAAATGCCCTGCTGTCTTGTGTATTTGATTTTGCATCTTTCATAAATTCTTTGAGGCTGGAAGAGAGCTTGGGGACATTATTTTTTTGTTATTACTGTCATCTCCTGTTTTGATAGCAGGTTCACATCACCGGAAGATTTCTGAAGAGTCTCCAAGAGGTAGCTAAATGCAATTTGTCATGTATGTTTGGGGAAGTGGAAGTTCCTGCCGATGTTTTAGAAGATGGTGTTCTCTGCTGCTATGCTCCTCCACTCAATGTAGGGAGGGTCCCTTTCTATGTAACTTGCTCAAATAGGTTGGCGTGCAGTGAAGTGCGTGAATTTGAATATCGACTAGAGCCATCTCAGGTAGGCTATGATCGAAACATTGAAACAGCAAGCGTTTCTAGTAGCGGCATGAATGAGATGGTTCTCCGTGTGCGACTTGAAAGGTTATTGTCTTTGAGATCATCTGAGAATGTGTATCCCCATTCTAATGATGATAGCAAGAAACAACAGATGATTACTAATATCATGTTATTGATGGAGAATGAGCAAGGCTGTGAGATTCTAGAAGTGACATCAGATGATGATTCATTTTCCAAAAATGTACTGAAAGAGAAGTTATTTTTGTGGCTGATTGACAAATTGAATGAAGATGGAAAAGGACCTAATGTACTGGATAAAGAGGGACAAGGTGTGCTGCATTTGGCAGCTGCTCTTGGTTATGATTGGATCATACAGCCCACTCTGGAAGCCAGGGTTAGCATTAATTTCCGTGACGTGAATGGATGGACTGCCCTTCACTGGGCTGCATTCTGTGGCAGGTAAAGAAACCTTTTTTTTTTTAATCGTTTGAGGTTTTAGACTTCTCAAATGTTTCATAATTTGGTGTTGTACTGTTGCTATCTTGTGAGGACATTTGTGTACCCAGTATTTTTATGTAAGCCATATTTGCAACTGCTGCTCGAATTGGAATATGTTACATTTTCATTTAGATTGGCTGTTGCACTATTGTTCTCTTTATGATAACCTCAGATCAGCTAAAACCCCTTTATGGGCTTTATTTTTCACCCTGAACAAGGAATTTGCATGCAATTTTCTTTTGCTTGAGCTGCCATGTGGATCGAATGATGGGAAGTACTTGGGAGCATGATTCTGGCAAGAAATAATTGCTATCTGTTCTTATTTAGTCCATATTACCTTCCGTTGATGTGCCTTTGCCTTCTTACCCTTGTCATTATCAGAGAGAAGACTGTGGCTCTTCTTGTTTCACTGGGTGCTGCTTCTGGAGCATTAACAGATCCATCACCTGAATTTCCTTTGGGTAGAACTCCTGCGGACCTGGCTTCAGCTAATGGATACAAAGGAATATCTGGTTTCCTTGCTGAGTCTTCCTTGACTGCACACCTTGCTACTCTTACAATTAATGACCAAAATGTGAATGGTGAAGCAGAAAATTCAATTTCAAAAGCTGTGCAGACAATCTCACAGAGGACAGCAACTCCAGGTGACGAAGGTGATGCATCAGGTGATTTGTCACTGAAGGATTCGTTAGCTGCTGTCTGTAATGCTACTCAAGCTGCTGGCCGTATCCATCAAGTTTTTAGGATGCAGTCCTTTCAGAGAAAACAAATCAGTGACTACGCTCGTGATGAACCTGAGCTGACAAATGAACGTCTTCTTTCTCTCATAGCGACAATGATACAGAAGTCTGGACAAGATGATGTGCAGTCACATTCTGCTGCACTGCACATACAGAAAAAATATCGGGGTTGGAAAAAGAGAAAAGAGTTCTTGATCTTCCGTGAAAGAGTAGTCAAAATCCAGGTGCATCAGTATTTTCCTATATTTAGCATCTTTAACTTCTATTCTTCCTTGCTCCCCGTTCCCTTTTTTCCAGTGCTTCCTATATGCCGTTGCATTCATGATTCTAGGTCCAGTGCTTCTTCACTTCATCTTAACTTTTGACTGGAGAAGTAATATTTTCTGAAACTTCCACTTTACTCCCAGCGGTGGTGAAGTGGCTGTAGGAAAGCAAAATACCACTTCAGGAAATTGAAAATGTGGAGGAATCTGCAAATTTCCAGAAGTAAGAAATAAATAATCAAGAAAACGTGAAAGGAGAGAGCTATCATTCCTTTTGCTAGTTTACCCTACAAAATTTCTGTTGTTACCTGTACTCTTACATCAGCCATTTAATTTTTCATTTAAATGCAAATGATGGTGTTACACCCACTTGAGCTTGCCAATGGCCTGGATACGATCCCCATCAGTTCCCTCCCCTTCTCACCCTTCCCAAAGAGGGAAAAAACCTCAGTAATTTGTAAAATTTTAGGTTTGAAGGAATCAAAGATAGCAAAAATAATCTTAACCACTAAAGTTTAAACTTTCTGAACAGTTTTCTTGTAGCCCAATGTGATTATTTCCTCGTGGTTTCAAGGCCCATGTAAGAGGCCACCAGGTGAGGAAACGATACAAAACAGTGGTCTGGTCTGTCGGGATTCTGGAGAAGGTGATTCTGCGCTGGAGACGCAAGGGGGCTGGTCTACGTGGATTTCGTTCAGATATGCAGATTAATGGGCCCAGCAAACAAGGGTTGCCTTCAGAAGACGATGATTATGATTACCTGAAGGAAGGTAGAAAACAAAGTGAAGAAAGGTTACAGAAAGCCCTTGTTAGGGTCAAGTCCATGGTTCAGTACCCAGAGGCACGAGCGCAATACCGTAGGCTGCTGACTACAGTTGAAGGTTTCCAAAAAATGCAGGTCCGTATCACAACTATGTATGCTCTATAAAATAACTAGCTTGCTACATGATAATACTACTATGTTACAAGTAGTCCATTTGGTACAAGTCTGTATGGAGGCAGCCCATTGGAAGAAGATAAATACAACTACTTGGAACATGTGACGCACTTGTTTCCTATAGCTATCCCCTCAAAAAAAAGGGGTACCTACCCATCTTCAGTGCCTCTCAGAATCTATGTCGCTTGTGATATTTTTCAAAGCATGTTTGAATTTCCGTCTGAGTTAAAACCCATCCCATAGGTTGTGAAGCAACTAAGCCCATAGAGTAAGACCGTACCATAAAACCCAAACATGGCACAACAATGAAAAAAATGGAGTGCAAGCTTGAGAATTTACCATAGTGTTTATATAGACATCTCTCTTCTGAAAAAAAGCCTTTTTTTTAGATACCACATAGTCCTTATCTCCAAGAGTATATAGATCACATAGTAAGCCATGAAGGGGTATATTCCCTTGTTTTGGTGTAATTGGGGGTTACAGATAAAGGATGGTGTTCAGACTTGTAGGGTAAATGAGTGGCTTCACTCATTGTAGGGGCAATGTCGAGATTCACTTATTTTCCCTTTTGTCAGCACCTTAAACCTATTTGGACAATTTGGGAATGTAAATCTCAGCGTTCAGTAGGTGATTTTGGAATTTGAAGTGACACTGAACTGTTCATATTTGTGTCTCCTATTCTCTACCTATTCACAATGTTGAATCAATATATATTCAAAAATATAACCTATGATTACTATGTTTCCTGCTTTGGCCAAGTGTTTTATTTAATTTCTTTTTTTTTTTTTGGAGAAAATTCCTCCGTAGAACACGATGGTTATTGTGTGAGGAATTATTCAGACTCCATGAAGGTGAAGATGACATGATTGATGTGGGTGAAGCCAACATGATTGATGTTGATACATTGCTTGATGATGACAATTTCATGGCTATAGCATTTGATTGAGAGCCTGCTGCCCTGATTTTTTCATGCTGTGCATCATCGGATGGCTTCCTACTGTTCTGACATGAAGGTAATGTTTTGGTATCAGATGTATATACAATAGATAACTGATTACTGATCTTTAGAAGACTCTATAATATGTAGGGTGCTCCACTTAGTAACCATAATATTATAGGACCTCCCTCCCAAAGTTCAAGTATTATAGGAGACATTTTATTCATTACAAACTCACACTGAAATGGTCAAATACTAGATGGTAGTTTTGGGTGACTTCAAATTGATGGGATGTTATGTCCTATATAATTATAAAGTTCTTACAGACCCCACCCTACAACTGGGTTTATTTGAAGGCGATTTTTTCCCGCTGGGACCTTCAGGCAAGTTTTGTTCCGGATGGGCTCCTCATCTATGTCATATGGCTCGGGAATTGGCATTTAGGGCAGCCCTTACTCTGTCTATGATCATGCCATTTTTAGGTGGCCTGTTATGTTGATTTGGTTTGCTACTGCCATTGATGGGTGCTTAAAAAGGCCCTGCAATACTGCCAGTGATAGGTGCTTGAAAAAGGCCCTGCAATCTCCTGATGGGCGGTGGGTTAACTTGGCATGGTTTTGATTTTAATTTCTTTTCCTAAATAATTAATTGAAGGATTAATTATAAAAATATTGTAACCTCCTATCTTTTTATTTTGAGACAGATTTTTTGACCATTATTTTAATCATAGCTCAATATTGTAATTTTCCTGATTCTATTCATAACTTTCCAACCTTTTTTTTTTTAACTCTTAACCTAAATTTTTGATTTATTTATCAAGTTTGAAAAATTAGAAAAATTTAAAGAAGGATTTTTACAGGAGAAGTAAATCTATATTTTTTCATGATTTTTCTAAATTTTTTCACTTATATGATAAAATAAAAAGTGTGTTAACAATAAGAGAAGTTGAAAAATATGGGAATATGTTCTGTTAATGTTGTGCTATAATTGAAACAATATTAAAGGTTAAAAATAATGAATAAATTTCAGGCTGACGGTTAGAAAAATAAAAGTTCAAAGTTTACCATTAAATAAACTAGCACTATGAAAACTCAATATAATCCGTGGCACCCAATCCCTATCTTTATTTGTCATTTTTATTTTTCTAGGGTTTTCTGGTTTTTTTTTTCTTGTTTTTTATTTTGCTTTTATGCCTGGAACAATTGTCTTTTTAAGGATATTTTTAAATAATCTTAATAGGTACAGTTATAATTGGGCTTACATGAAGAATGATTGCTAATGTCATAATGCGAAATGGGTTTGACAGATCAAAGTCCACAAACGCAGGCCCAACAAAATCCCATTCAGTGTACTGGGTTATGCACATGATCCCACATCCAGAGACCATAACTGCTTCAGTTTAACTCCGGAGACCATAACTGCTTCAGTTTAGCTCTAGAGGTCTTAACTGCTTCAGTTGATTCTATACAATGTGATGTCACAGGTTATAAGAAACCGGACGGATCAAAAACTGAATGGTCTAAGTATCATATAAAAGAAAAAGAACCAGACCACTAAAGGGTAAGTTCCATTACTTGGACATAAACTGAACTAAAACGTTTGGACCAAAAAAGGAGTGACGATTATCTTTTCTTTTAAAATTTTTTCTATCTATTTTTGGGCGAGAACTGACTTGAGCGTTGGGGTGCCTTTCGAGGAGCAAGCCTCGATTATACTCTAACTCTTGGTTTAGTTGTGGTGCGTAGGTCTTGGATTGTTAAAGACAAAGTGAAGATCCTACTTACAAAGCGGGTATACCCATTACGAATCCAGATCCCTGATACGCATTATTGGTGCCGTCTATGGAAAGCCTGAGCAAAAAGCCAGCTTTACTACCATACTCATCCAAACATGGTTACCACCAGAGCTCAAACACATGCACTCAGAGACGTGACTTCCCCCGACAATAACCCTCTAGTAGGTAGTCGTGGGAAAGATCGACAGTTGGTTTTAATGCAAGCCATGAACGATCAAATGGAGAACATGACGGTGACATTCAACACCCTTTGCATGCAGTTAGGACAGCAAAGGCAGGCGGTCCCAACTTTGACCGCAGGCACTCTTGCCTCAAAAAGAAACCAGAGGAGGAGGCACCAGGTGAGAAATGTGGAACAACTTGTTGAGTAAGGAAAAGTGCCTTTAGACAACAGAGAAAGAGGCCGCTCACGACTAAAAGGACGGTTAGGCTCGAGATCTGAGGAGAAAAGCCCTGAGTGGTGAATCCTCGTTATTCCAGAAATGATCGAAGGCCTCCGGATCACGATAGGGCCTCCTGCAACATGCAACCTGCAGAAGGGAGTAGTCGCCCTAACCGGTTAAGACATCTAGAGTTAAGGGACTACCTTAATGAGAAGAGATCCGCAGCAATTGCTGCCCGTCGTGTGGAGAAAAAATTGGAGAAGGTCTACCAATGCGTGTTTAATGATAATGTAGAAAAGCACTATGCAGATTTGAGAAGATCTCCTTTTACAATGGAAATTAGAACTTGCCAACTCCTGCACAAATTTAAAATGCCAACGTTTGACATCTACGATGGAAGTGGTGATCCCATGGATAACTTGGACCACTTCCGCACACTCTTAAGTTTCTAAGGTCTGGATGAGATGTGCATGTGTCAGTGTTTTCCTCTAACACTAAAGGGAAATACTCGAATTTAGTTTCATCGTTTGCTACCAAATTCGATCCGGTCATTTGAGGAATTGGCCAATTATTTTCTGTCACAATTTGCATCTAGTAGGAAGATTTGAAAAACAACATTGGCACTTGGCTCGTATTAAGTAAGGGCCAAGGAAAATTTTGAAAAGTTTTTTTTGGAAGATTCACTGCAGAAGTCAGGCGAATTTCTCGGCTTACTGATGAGGTTAAATTGAATACGTTTATGAATACTTTAGAATTTAGCGAATTTTTCAAGCATTTGGTTCACAAGGATCTCAGGACCTTTTCTAAGGCGGAGGCCATCACTCGATCCTGTATAGCAGTAGAGGAAGCAAACGAGGCAAATAAGCTAATACGAGACGATCATTCGCAGCATGAATAGGATGGAAGGAAAAGGAGCGGAGACTGTGTTGACTCGCGAAATTTAAAGAAGCAGTCCAGGTTTGACCCAGGGGCTTGAAGGAAATACAAACTCTTAAACCTGACCCCAATGAATGACTCCAAAGCAAACATTTTTGTGGAGATATGAGGAGAGAAGTTTTTGAAATGGCCTAAGTCAGTCAAGAACTCGGAGGGAGGTAATCAATCGAAGTACTGTGATTACCATTGATCTCCGGAACACAGCATAGAGGAATGTAGGACCTTACAGAGAGAAATTGAGAAGCTCATAAAAAAGGAATACCTCAAGAAGTTTGTGAAGAATTCGGGACAAACCACCAGAGAAGGAGGAGAAGAGTAGGATTAGCAGCAATGCCCGAGGAACAAAGTTACAGTAGGAGTCGTTGATATGATATCAACCATACCGCAGAAAAAGCACTCTTCAGACTGCGTAGAAGTTGTTGTAGGAAACAAAAGGCAAAGGGTAGGGGTTAGGAATGATGTAATCTATTTTGATGAAAACGATTTGTCTCATGTGCAAATTTTTCATTCTGACCTCTTTATAGTAACCGCACTCATTTCAGATGGTGAAATTGATTACCAACTGAAATGGGTCTCTATTGATAATGGGAGTAGTAGTAATTTACTTTTTATGGATGCCTTCTTTAAGTTGGGTTTAAAGAAAAGTCAATCAAAACCTGCAAATGGACCCCTTTATGGATTGAACAACGAACCGGTGCCCATCGAAGGAACAATACAACTGGAAGTTACATTGGGGACGTATCCCAGAACAGCAACCCATATACTCACATTCTTAGTTGTAGATCTGCCTTCAGTTTACAACACCATCTTAGGCCGGCCATGTCTAACGACCTTTTGGATAGCAATGTTAATCTTATACCTGAAGATGAAGTTTCCAACGTCTTCAGGTGTTGGTGAAGTCTTGAGTGACCAAGTCATTGGCCGTTCATGTTACTTGATGTAAATTACTCAAGTAGTACTAGAACGGCCAGTTGAAAATTTAGACTACTGAGATGAACTGACGTTACAATAGGCTTAGCCCGGTGAAACGGTTGAGCATGTTCTTCTTAACCTAAATGATTCGGAGAAGTATGTACAAGTTGGGAGTTCTCTCTCCAGACAGCTGTGAGATCAACTTATCTCTTTTTTCAAATAGAATGCGGATGTGTTCGCATGGTCTCCTGTTGACATGCCCGAAATTCCGGCAGATTTGATGGTCCACAAGTTTAGACTTGATCTCAATCACAAACCAGATAGGTAGAAATGGAGAAACCACTCCATAAAAAAACTTATTACAATCCATGAGGAAGTGAAAAAGTTAATCGACACCGACTTTATAAGAGAAGTCTAGTATCCTGATTGGCTCTCCAATGTGGTACTCGTGAAGAAAAGTAATAAAAAATAGAGAATGTGCATGGACTTCATAAATTTGAATAAGGCTTGTCCTAAGGATAGTTACCTACTGCCCAGGATAGATACATTGTTGGATTTCATAGTTGGGTATGACCTGCTAAGTTTTATAGATGCTTATTCGAGATACAATCAAATCAGGATGAGCCAGGAAGATGATGACCATATTTTCTTCATGACTGACCAAGGCACATATTGTTATAAGGTTATACCTTTTACTCTCAAGAATGTAGGAGCCACTTATCAGTGGCTTGTAAACAAAATATTTGAGGCTCAAATCGGTCGAAATATGGAGGCCTACTTGGATGATATGCTCGTAAAGAGCCAGGTAACGTGTGACCATATCAAAGATTTGAATGAAGCCTTTGGGGTACTCATATAACATCAGATAAAGTTGAACCCAACAAAGTATGTTTTCGAAGTAACCTCTGAAAAGTTCTTGGACTTTATAGTCTCATAGTGTGGGATTGAAACCAATTCAGAGAAAATAAATGCCATAATTGATATGGCACCACTAGTGACAATGATGGATGTTCAGAGACTAACTGGGAGGTTTGCAACTTTATCCCGATTCTTGGCCAAGTCAACTGAAAAATACCTCCCCTTTTTTAATGCTTTAAGTGGAAAGAAAGCAAATGGTTTCATTTGGACAGTCGACTATTAGATTGCTTTCCAAGAGTTGAAGGACTATTTGTCTAGTCCTCATCTATTGACTTCACCAAAGTAGGATGAAGATTTATATCTATACATAGCAGTTTTGTAGACGACGTTAAGCTTAGTGTTGATTCAAGAACAATTAGATGTGCAACGGTAAGTGTACTATGTCAGTAAAATGTTGGCAGATGCTAAAACTCGTTACTCACACACGGAGAAAATAGCCTTAGCACTTGTTCATTCAGCTTGAAAATTACGGCCTTATTTTCAAGCTCATAAGATAATAGTCTTCACTAACCAACTTTTGAAAGCTGTGTTGTAAAGGCTTGATATGTTTGAAAGATTAATAAAATGGGTTATAGAGTTGGCTGAGTTTCACGTTGAGTTTAGACCAAGGTTAGCAATTAAGGGTTAGACTTTGACAGATTTCATTGTTGAAACTACGACCCCAATTTTGGACACTTCCGTTGGTAATGAAGACATCAACCTGACAGATAACTTGCCCAGTTGGACTTTACACGTTGATGGGTCATCAACGCAGTCTGACAGTGGGGTAGGATTGGTTGTGAGGATTCCTGATGGAAGAAAAATTTGCTACTCATTGAGGCTTAGATTCCCGATAACTAACATCGCAGAGTATGAGGCCTTGCTAGCCGGACTTAGGCTTGCCAGAGAGTGTTCAGTGAAGTACGTGATTGTGTACAGTGACTCTAAGCTGATCGTGAGCCAAGTCCAAGGAAGTTTTGACATAGCTAGTCTTTTGCTTAAAAACTACATGGCAAAAGTGAAAAGCATGGTACGAAGTTTTAATAAATTGGAGATAGTTCACATTTTCTAAGCAGACAATAAAAAAGCATACCAGCTAGCAAAAGTTGCAGCCACTAAAAACCTTGAGCAATATTCAAGATTCCCACGTAAAGTTTTGCAGACTCCAAGTATTGAGGAGTATGAATAAGAAATTCTGCAGGTCATCAATCAGAAAAATTGGATGTCACCATACTGGAGATACTTGACTGACAAAATTTTGCCAAAGAACCCATATGATACCAAACGTGTGAAAAAGACAGCGGATTGTTATGCTATTATGGATGACAAAATATACCACCGAGTATACTCAAACCCATACCTCAAATACCTCACTCCGAAAGAGGCAAATTATATCTTGAGTGCGATCCATCTTGGCATATGTAGATCTCACATTGGAGGCAAAAATTTAGCCTTCAAAATCATGAGGCAGGGTTATTACTAGTCTACAATGAAAAAGGATGCAATAAATTTCGTCAAAAGATGTGAAAACCGTCAACTGCACAAGAATATGCTTCATCAACTACCAATTGAGTTGAAAACCTTGCAGACGCCGTGACCCTTTGCACAGTGGGGGCTTGATATCCTTGGCCCGTTTCTAGTCGCATTTGGTCAAAGAAAATTTGTTATTGTGGGGATTTATTATTTCACAAAGTGGGTGGAGGCTACTCCCTTGGTAAAAATGACCAAGCATAATGCTATGGAGTTTGTACGACAGAGTATTATCTGCCGGTTTAGGATTTCAGAGGTTATAATAACTGACAATGGGACCTCGTTTAGAGGAAAGCACTTCACCAAATATTGCACAAGTTTAGGTGTCAAGCTGATACATACATCAGTGATTTACCCACAGGCTAATGGACATGTGGAAATGACTAACAGAACTTTGTTGCATGGGTTGAAGTAAAAAATGGAGGACATTAGGAGCTCCTGGGCAGATAAATTACCTTCGATATTGTGGTCTTATAGAACTACACCTAAGGAGCCAACTCGAGAAACTCCATTCAGTCTATACTTTAGGACAGAGGCAATGATTCCTGTAGAGATTGGGTTATCCAGTCTTAGGGTTAAGAACTTTGATCCTCTTAGTAATGTTCAGAGATTCAAAGAATATCTTGACCTGCTCCATAAAATTCAGGAAGCAACCAAGGTGAGAACGACTCCTTATTAGCAAAAAGTTGCACGGTATTATAATAAAAGAGTAAAGGCTTGAAAGTTTGATGTTGGAGACTTAGTCTTACGCAGTATGGAAGCCACAGGAAAGATTATTAACAGCAATAAACTGTCCTCGAATTGGGAAAGCCTATTCATTGTGTCAGCCATCCTCCAGAATGATACATATAAATTGTGCAATCAAGACAGTAAATTAGTACCGAGAACATGGAATGCTATTCATCTAAAGAAATTTTATTAATAGTTATATTTGAAGATCTAGGTAGATAGTGTAAGCTTCCTCTTGTGCTTATA
>JAODPA010114475.1:0-19048 GCA_025585075.1 Nepenthes mirabilis
TAATAAATTTTCTTTAATTTGATTTGAATAAATGAAATAATATTCTACCCGCGTGGATCTCCAAGGTCCAGATCAAACACAGCATCAACCCGGTCCAAATCAGGCATTCAAATCTCGTGCTAATCGGCTTCACCACCGCAGTCGGCAGCCGTCGCTTCAGCGGTCGATTCTCAGTAAATCCGCGTTGTCACCGGCGAAAAACTACTGGTCTCGTAAGTTTTATCCATCTAACATCAGTTCTTCCTTCTTTCTTTCTCTCTAATGGAATTCGACTAAGTGCTTCTTAACTCTCCGACTCACATTCTATCTCCCTGTGTGATTAGGGCTGGGGTTTCTGAGGCTTTTAAATTAACAACGACGAAGTTTTTTTTTTTTTTTTGTTTCTTTAATTATGTGTATCCTTCGGGTGGAAATCTAGGGTTTTGTATGATTACACCTGGAGTTGTTAGGGATCAAGAGATCAAATGTAAAAGAGACTGAAGGGGTTGTCTTCACTGTCTCCCCATTTGGAAATATTTATTAGCCCGGATTTTGGGAATGTTGTAGATTGTCATTCTCTCACTTTACATAAGTTGCCGAGCGGGACTGTTGACGGGCCCCCCTTCCGGTGTCTTCCATTTTATGCAATTGTTATTTTCACCAAATATGCTCCTTTAAATGTTTATTGAGACCAATACTGTATTATTCTGTCCTTTTTTTTTTTTTGATAATGCTCTGTGAGATCTGATTTTGTGTGATTAGTGGTTCTGGTTAAGTTGGACAACTTGTCATTTACTTGCTTGAATTTTTGAGCTGTTCTGTCTCTAGGTATAATTAGCAATGGGTGAGACAGGCAAGCGATCACGTCTGCAAAAAAACAATGATAGGGATAGCAAGAATCAGAAGAGACGAACTGAAAACAATGACAAGGGCGATGATGAGTTGATTGTGTACAGGATACTTTGCCCTGATGGGTTCATTGGTAGTGTGATTGGTAAAGGTGGAAAAGTGATCAATTCGATACGACAGGAGACCAGGGCGAAGGTTAAAGTGGTAGACCCGTTTCCAGGTGCTAAAGACAGGGTGATCACCATTTATTGTTATGTAAAGGAGAAAGAAGAAGTTGAAGGGGATGACGACTGTAATGATGAGAATCCTCTCTGTCCTGCTCAGGATGCTCTTATGAAAGTACATGCTGCCATTGCAAATGCGGTTGCAAATGTCGAATCTGAGAAGAGGTGGAAAGATAAGGAGGAATGCAACATTCTTGTCCCGGCTAGCCAGTCTGCTATTATAATTGGCAAGTCAGGGGCCACTATAAAAAAACTGAGAAGCCAAACAAAGGCAAATATTAAGGTTACTGCAAAGGATGCCTCAGACCCTGCTCATTCGTGCGCTATGGAGTTTGACAACTTTGTCCAGGTTGGTAAATCTCCCCTGAAATTTACCCTCACGGAAAATTTTCTTGATGGGTTCATTTCCCATGGGTTTCTTAAGAACTGTGGTCAAGTTCCAATTGGCCCATGATCGTGAAATGAAAAATTTTCTTAAACGTTTTTTTTTTTTGACTTGTGCCTTTCCATATATGACCCCCATAATTATTTAAAATGAGTTTGGCATGATGACTTCCTTCTGCCACGAGATTTTTGTTTATAAAACTATTGCCTCACCAATAGGTGATGAGACGTGAATAAGAAGCTCGATACGAGGATGGTAAAAAGCACCTCTCATTGTAAGCTCATTATGAGCAACTGCAAACATATGGATGTATTTTTGGGCACTGCTTGTGGTATAATTGATTTGCTGCAGAAACATACATACGGCGTCTTAATCCTTCAGGTTGTCTTTGTATCAATGTTATAATCTGTTACTAGGTTGTGCTGAAGAATACAGACTCAATCTTTACTAAATCATATATTCATCTGTTAAAAAATCCAAGTAGGAGGAAAAGACAAAATATTGAAGAGGTTTTCTTTTGGTTCAAACCATATATCTTACCCTAGGGTTCCAAAGTAGTAAGCCAAATGTGTAAAACCTCCTGAGACTTCCTCATCTTTCCTTGCTGAAATTTCTGAAGTTCTCTCTTTTGAAAGTGGCCAAAGCATTGTCTGTCCGTTTCTACTTGTTCTTTCAATATTGAAGCTGTTTGTTGAATTATTTTTTCTTTCTTGTAGATAACTGGTGAAACAGATGCAGTAAAGAAAGCATTGTTTGCTGTTTCTGCAATCATGTACAAGTTTACACCTGGAGAAGAAATTCCTCTAGAGACGACGGTACCAGAGGCCCCACCAAGTATCCTTGTCCCCTCTGATGTCCCTATTTATCCTGCAAGTGGATTTTATCCAGGTGCAGATCCCATTATTCCTGCTAGTTCCCTCCCTCCTGCAATGGGTTCACACATCCAGGAGCTTCCAGGCTATGCAGATACAGGGAGCTCCTGGCCTGTTTATTCATCTGCACTTTCTCTTGTTTCTGGTTATGGTGGTGCTTCTAGATCTGAAGAGTTGATTATACGAGTTCTATGCCCGAATGACAAGATTGGGCGTGTTATTGGGAAGGGAGGTGCTTCTATTAAAAGTATTAGACAGGCTAGTGGTGCACGTGTTGATGTTGATGATAAAAAGGACAAAGGTGATGAATGCATCATTACTGTCACTTCGACAGAGGTACATTTCTTATTCTTCCTTTTTCTATTTAGTGTTTTTTTTTTTTCTTGTTATAGTTTTCTTCAATTGGCTAGTGTAATACACTGGAATTCTGAGTTATTCCTCAGTGAAAAAGTAAAAATGCGAAAGTTGTTCATCTGGCTGCTTTGGATTTTTTTCGCTTTGGAACAAGATATGATTGTTGTGGAAACGTTTTTGGGCTGGATCAATAAAAGTTGATTCATTCCTTAATTTCAAAAACTTGGTATGGATAAGAAATTTGATTTGTGCAATGTTTAGATGATAAGTGGAGGAAGAGCTTCACAATGTTCCTTAACACACTTGAATGTGTTCTTTTGTGGATAAAATCTGTCCCCCTTGAACTTCCCCATGATAGTTTGGTTATTCTGTATCTGTCCATTGGGTATATTTGTCTTTCTGCTTGGCTCTAGCGTGGTTTAGTGATGTGGATTGACAATGATGAACTTCTGGTTGCTGAGCAGTCAGCAGATGATCTGAAATCCGTGGCAGTGGAAGCTGTTCTACTGCTTCAAGAGAAGATAAATGATGAAGAAAGCAAAAATGTTTCTATTTCACTCCTTGTTTCACCCAAGGTTATTGGGTGTATCATTGGGAGAAGTGGTTCTATAATAAATGAAATTCGAAAGAGGACTAAAGCTGAGATTAAAATCTCAAAAGGCAGAAGACCAAGGTGTGCTGATGCAAATGATGAACATGTGGAGGTATCAGAGATGTGATATTATGAGTTTGTTCTATAGGTGTTTTTTTTAGACGTCTAATTCAGTTCTTGTGTATTTGTTCCTCCTTGCACTTAGGTGGTTGGAGAAGTTGGTCATGTGAGAGATGCACTTGTGCAAATTGTTTTGAGGCTTCGTGAGGTTGCTCTGAAAGATAAGGATCATGGGAGAAATCCTTCTGCTGGTGCTGATTCTGTGTACACTGCTGGCGGTGGTCTTTCCATGCCCCCAGTTCTGCCAGCTGTTTCTTCTGTTGCCCCACCAAGCTATGAGCATAGATCTGAGGTTGGAACTGGATTGGGCAGGCTTCCTTCTGGCAGCCTTTATGGATATGGATCTTTGTCTGTATGCTGCTTTTCTCCTTATCATCTTCAATTGTTCTCACTCTCTTTGTTTCTTCTTGTTCTTACTATTTTCTGTTAACTAGACTGCTGGTGCTATCTCTTTTTTGTTTTGTATTCTCTCGGGATATGTGTGTTACATGATCTGGAAGGAATAGATGCTTATACTGACATAAAAAGACCCAATAGTGCAAGTAGGCTTACCTGCTTGTTGACAGGGTAGGAAGAAATGCTTATGCTAACATAAAAGACCCAATAACATTATTAGGCTTATCTGCATTTCAAGTAATATTCTATAATTTTGAGGATTAGTTTAAAATAACCTGATTTTGTAAGAATTCTGTGTAGTAATGCTACGAAAGTTACCCATGGACCATGTCCTGTAAATTTGAGGATATGTTCTGGAAATACCTGATTTGCTAAGCTTTATGTGTAGCAATGTAAAAAAGATAACCAACTGTAGGCTGCAGTTAGAGTTCATTTTTTGATAATTCATTGATGCACATTAAATTCAGAGAATATGAGAGTCGTACTTGTCACATCAACCACTCTGGTTCACATGATTGAATGTGAGATTGGCAGGCACATATTGTCCTGCCGTGTTTGCTTTCTGCCACTTCATTGCAGTAAGCAACTGAAAAGAAAGGATACCAATTCTCTCTTCTATGGACACTCTGATAATTACTGGCACGATGCTTGATTTTTCCATGCTTTCTGTTCTTCCTTTCTCATTGTGAAGTCTGTTACTTTTCTAGAGTAGCCTCAGGGCAGTTTAACCGCTTCCGTTTAGTGTTGACATAGTCTTATTAGTCATTGCTATGATTGTTTGGTGCTATGGACTTTTAGCGAAATAAAGCAGTTATGATTATGATTATTTAAGATGTGGTTCAACATTTAACCTTGTTCATGACTATACAATTTGAATATCAATTTTTCCTTTCTTTTAGATGGAAGATGAAGCTTACGGGTCTGTACCCTCATATTCAACCAAGCTTTATGGAGGGTTAGTCTATAATTTTTCAATTTTGTTCCCTCTGCTGTTTAGTTTTCTATTTTACTCCTTTATGCTAACATTTTCTTTTTAAATAAGCAGAGCACCTCCACTGTCAACTCTTGAGATGTTGATTCCTGGAAATGCAGTAGGTAGAGTGATTGGAAAAGGTGGGGTGAATCTCGCAAATATTCGCCAGGCATGTCCCGACTCTTTTCCTATTGAATCTGATATCTGTCCGATATAAATTCTCTGTGATATGGAAGCTGCTAAAATCTTTTTTTTTTTTAAAACTATGGTTATTGTATTTTAATACACAAGGAACCACGAGCAAGCTGGCTTTGGCTGCGATATATATATATATATATTTATTTATTTCCACTAAGGGAATTCATTATTCGAAGGGAGGTACACTACTCAAGAATTTCACATTTCATTTTTGTTGTAATTTTAATGAATAAATAATTCAGAAAATCTAAATAAAAAGAAGAATAAATTTATGAAATGGTGCTTGGCTTTCAATGAGAACTTGAGTAGGAGTAGATGTTTTTATTTTGGTTTGGGGATTTTAACAGTGCCTTAGGCAATCTTATTGATTTTTAGGAATCTTCACTTTGCATGTCTGACACTTGAAATAGCAATAGGCACTTCAAGTTGGTGGAAATTTATGTTTTGGAAAATGGCTGATCTACACATGAACACGTATCTTGGTCTGATATTTGTGCTCCAGCCTCAAGGGGTGGTCTTCATGGGTTAAGATTCATATACAATATCGTGGCCTATTATTTGGAGGAACCCATCACCGGCATTGTTTGTTGTTTACCCTTTTGTGTGCTGTATCAGCAGTGTAATAGCTGTTTATTCTTGATACTTCACTGTGTCGTTCTAATTTCATAGCATTTTCCAGAGTAATTTATGGTGCTTCTTTTGGTATGTTTTTAAATCAGCAGAACTTATGCTGTGCATTCCTCAGCCTTTTATGTTCTCACATATTATTGGTTCAGGATTGAGGATCCAAGTTGAAAGACATTATTACCAACTCCTCACTGAGTACCCTCTGACCCAGATTTGTTTCGATTCCAGATATCAGGAGCAGTCATTGAGATTTCTGAATCAAAGTCATCTCGTGGTGATCGTGTGGCACACATATCTGGAACATCTGACCAGAAGCGTTCAGCAGAAAATTTAATTCAAGCATTTATTATGGCAACTTAAGGTTTGGCGCATGTTCTTGGTAGTAGGAGAATCCTGATTGGACTTTAGGGGCTTCCTCATAAAAGTTTCCTCGTTATATCTTTCTTTAGATCTGGTCTTGTAGAAGGCTTCATTTTAGGGTAATTATACCTAGTCCTGTCTCTTCCATCGAAGTGCCTATTAGGATCTTGCCAGATGATATGCACTGGGATTTATTTTGGCAAACCTGGGTTTCTTGTTCGTTAATCTATCATCCTCTATGATTGCTTTAGAAGTTTTTAGGATCCATCTTCCAATTTGGTCTTTCCGTTTGTCTCACTGACTTGTATGTTTTCCATCGGAATCCTCTTTATCCATGCACTATTAAAATGTTGTCCCTGCGTGGAAGATCTTTCATGTTTTACCTTAATTATCAGCCTGTAATTTATGCAGTGTTTTGTTTTTCTTTCCATATAGTCCTTATCCTTCTACCAGCTTCTGAAGAGTTCTGTTCTGTTTATGATTCTCATCCCAATGTAGCTGTTGATATTCTCTTCTTTCTGATATTCTTTCATGTTAGTTAACATTTATCAACATAGAGGTGTGAGAAAACGGGATATGACAGGATATAACTGTCAGGATATCTACCAATGCAAATATGCTCGCATAAGACATAAGTCTTCCTTCTCTCTTTAAATTTTGGACCATATTTCGGGGCATTGAAGTAAAGAATGTATTGCAGAATAATGAAAAAAGCATTGTCTTCCTAAGAAGTGCTCTTATACTGATTATGCCAGATTCTGTGTCAGCTTGTTTATTTCATGTGGCACACTGTCTTTAGGATTAATCTCAGTTTATTTCTGCTCCATAAAAAAAACTTCTCCAGAGTCTTTTTGCCATGTTTTAGTTGTTAATCTGAACCAAACCATCAAGTTCTCCTTTTTCCTGCAGAAAAGTCTTCTGGAAAAGATAAAGGCACCCCTTTGTCACTTCTGTTGAATAGATCTATTAGGGGTTATGACGTTTTAATATTAGGTGTCTGGGTTTCGTATTACTGTTCCTTATGTTTGGTTGCTTTCTGTGGTCTGCTGCTTGTCTGGACATCTTCATCTCGTTCTTCCATTTTTCCATGTTTTTTAAATAGTTAAATGATTAGTTTGTGAATTTAACAGAGCACCTGCTTATTTTGACTTTTGATGTTTGTCTGATGCATTTACAATTCTTTGAAATTCTTCTTTCTCGAGCAATGAGGCTTTTAATCTCCTTCATGCCCTTGAAGTATTGAGTTGAGTAAATACTGCACTGTGTTAAATTTCCCGAGTTTCTGTTCTCTTTGATCTTCTGCTTTCCTGCTGCTGCCTTTTCTTCGTCATCTTTCACTCCCTCCTCTCCCCAACTGGATTGCAGCGGTAATGTTTGGATTGAAAATAAGAACCACCGATTAAGTAAAAATTTTCTTTATTTGAAAAGATTTTAGATGGGGTAAATGTAAGGTAGTTGGAGCAAGACAATCCGTCCGGTCCAAATAAATACTTTTCCCTTTTAGGATGGAGCAATCTGAAACGCTTAAATGTGAGCTTCCCCTGTACCCATCGAAAAAAGAAAATGAAAAGAGACTAAGTTCTTGCTTATGAGCTTCTTAATTAAATAGTGAGAAAAGAATCGCCACCCTTAAGCATTAAAAGGGCTCTACTAAAAGTCTTTTAGCTAGCTTCTATTCGTGCCGAACTATTATCAGTTGTGAAAACCCTGAGTTTTTGCTGTATTTTCTTGGGGAGAAGCTCAGTTCCTGTCTTCTTTGCTTCTTTCCCACCTATTGTTTGCTGTTTTATTGCTGATATCAGCTTCTTTCTCATAGAGGTGCATTGATGCACTATTACACTTTTGCTGGTGCGGTTGTTTGCCTTCTGTTGGATGTTGGGTCTTACATCCATATTAAAGATAATGATTGAAATGGTTAGACAAGAAACATCAGTCAAAGTTGTGGTATAGAGAACTGCTTGCTTACTCTATCATTCATTAGGGTTCCTCTTCTCTTCATTTATTTGATGAGGATGGGGGAAAATTCTTTTAAAAGGCTGATGCGTTCCATATGCGAATCAAAATTCATTTTGTCTGAAGTGTCAGAGATCTAACAAGATATCTAGCAGAATTGATTGAGTAGAAGAATAACAGCTCTTCACTTAAGAAATTTACAATCAGCCATCCAAAGCGAAAGAACTTCCTCTGTCAGCATGCAAAAGCTAAATCATTTCTTTGCCTCCAATTGAACCTAATTATCACCCAACTGTCTATTGGTGATAATTTCTCCTTTTCCCTTTAGCAAGTTATTCTTGAGCTTACAGTTCCATTCCTCCATGGAAGCAAGATTCAACTCGAGCAGCACCGGTCATTCTGAAGGAAAGCCACTCAAGTGGTTTGAGAAATGCAGCACCAATTCATCCTGAAAGAAACCCCTCCTCTCCTGGCCAACAAAAAAAAAAAAAGAAAAAAAAAAGGAAAACACAAAGGAAAGGATGAACAATGGCAAGCCATTCGGGTTTTCTTGCTCTCTGGGATAAAATTGGCACTCAATTAGTACCTTGGGATGCCACACTCTCTTTGGCTCACTTCAGTATAACTTCTTAGCATTTCAAAAAGCATGAGTAAATCCTACCAATTTGTGTCAATGACTAGTGAGAATGCTCCCTTGAATCCTTTAGTTATGTGGAAGCTTCCACGGCTATTCTTCTTGTTATCCTAGAGACGACTATCTTCTAGCTTAACGTTCCCTTTTGACAAAAATGAAGGGTCATTCTGTCTCTCTCTTATTTTTTTTTCCCGGGTGGGGTAGCAGCAAGCTTTTATAGGGCTATTATGGACATGGGGTTACCCTATGGGAATGGGTTTTTTTTATCCCTTCATTCTACCAAGTAATTCTGCATCCTCGTGTTTTCCCGTTGGAAATATTTCTTGGAATGGTGATATATCGGACCCGAGAGGCTCTATTGAGAGTGCATTGTTGAACAGGTACTTCTTACAATCTTTCGTGGATTTTCCCGGTGTTTAGTTTTTTGAGAACAGAATGTTGCAAAATGGAAAACTTTGTATTAGGCTACAAGCTGTGGTTTACATTTACGTTGATAGTTTGTTTCCCTACTGCATCAAATGCTTTGTTTGATTGTCATTTGAATGCAAATCGAGTAGCCTGTGGGTGTGGTTTCTGGTTCACTCCTGTAGGACCAAGTCCTAGCAAGTTTGGGGAGAGAACAGTTCTTTCTACTCCTAATAGTGAGAGGTTATTCTGGCAAAATGGACTGCTAACATTATATTTATAATTCTAGCCATCCGTGTTGTCAGGATGTAATTTTTGCCGCTCAAAGTATGAATGAGGAAAAAAATTTGAGGACCCTAATTGGACTCATGGGTTCGAGCCATATAGATGTGTGTATTAAGTTTGACCTGGACCTCCATTTTTTAGGGGACGGGTGATGGAGTCATGTATGCATTTTCTCGTGTATGCTTTGGTTGGATGGAAATATTTTATGGTAATCTAAAGTTTGATTATGCTTTCAATAGTAAATTTTTTTACATTGAGAAAATGTCTTCAGATTGAAAATGTTGTAGCAGAAGTGGGAAAAGTCTCGACGTCTGAAGTTGTTGAGGGCATGTTTTACGTAGCTTCATTTGATGGGGGTTAGATGATGTTCCTTTTCTTGGTAAACGAATTAAATGATATTCGCCAAGGCCATTTATGTAATGTGTTTATTATACACTTAGCATAATTTGTTTTGATTAAATAATGATACGGAATTGAAATCTAAATTTAGCTCTAGAATTTTTTATTTGGATTTTTGAACCTTTTAACTTGACCCTATTTATTACAAATCAAAACGAGAGCTTTAGAGGGGGTGGAACTTGTTCTCAGGGTTATTATATGTTGCTCAAGTCAGTATTGGGTATCTAACAAATAGATTAGGAGAGAGAGAAGGAGAGAACAGGTGGACTCGCTCTTGGTGAATATTTTAGGAAGGGATGTTATTGAGGACACGTTTCGAACCCATGTTGAGTGCTGCGAGGATGAAGGTTGTTTGATGGATCAACCTGGTGTCGATGCTTCTTTTCCTTGAAATCATGATCCTTTTCCTCCGGTGATGGGGTTGCTATTTATAGCATTATTTGCCTCGGAGGTGGTGTTTTCTTGGAGTGATTTTTGTCAATCATCCAAGTAGTGGGTTGGTTGTTGCTGGTTTTGGCTATTGACTACGCCACACTTTTTAGATTTTGAGGTGCTAGCCATGTTTGGTAATGTTGATTGTGGGCCTTAGGATTCTGTTGTAGCTTGTTATTCTCAATCCATTCCTCCCGGCTGGCCCTCCTGGTGTGGTGTTGTCTATAGTTCTTACAAGGCCCGAGTTTGGATTGATGCCGTCTGATTGCTTGGTCATGTTGCGGCTTGGCTTCGGCCTGTACTGAGTCATTGTGTGCACCCATTTTGCCTTTTGGGCATGTGTAATAAGCCAGGTTTTATTCTCATTTCTATAAAATCTGTTGCGTACTACGAATTTGGGTTGTCCTACGGATTAAATATCGCAAATTAGATCTTCAGGATAGGTTGATCTAATGCAAATCTGGTCTCCTTATTCTTTAATTTGAACTCTGCGTAACAAAATTGAAAACGAGAGGTCTAAGGACGGCAAAAATTACTCTCGCCGTAAATTCTCCGACGCTCAAGTTAGATATTTTTCTAAGAGAATAGAAAGATGCAAAGAGGATGCGTTGATATATGTATCGGTGGATGGAGCGTGCGTCAAGTTTGATGGGTGGCGTAGAGATCCGCCCTCCTGAGGGATGTCTTAGAAGGCATCAATTTATATGCTTAAGGGATGACTAGGCACTTGGTATGAGAGATAGATCATGGGAGGACTTAAGGGACAATGCCCTCTAAGTCTCTTTTCTCTTCTTCTCTCCTACTCTTCTTTGGCTTCTTTCCTTTAGAATTTTTCTTACTCCTCCGGGACTTCTCCCCTTTTCTTATTTTTCCTCCCGTGTCCTCTCCCTCTTCCGTTGAGAAGAGGATATTTATAAATGTGGAGGTGGTTAATTCTTTCTCCCTAATAATCGCCGGTTACAACCACCCGTGATATTTGTCTGTGGATAAGATGAAGCGGTTGAACGGTTTTTCTGGGTCGGGTATACTAAACCCATCAAAACCTAATAAATAAACAAATTTCTTTTAAATATAAGCAAATAAATTGACAATTCCCTAGCCAAAACAAGAGAGCAAAATTAAGGAGTACATTTTTGCGTTGGAGGTGAAATTGCAAAATAATTAGTCCATACAGAATAAAAAATTTACGAGAAGTCAAGGCTGAAATTAAAATGATGTGATGAAACGCTTTCCACTACTACATATATGATGAGGAGATTTGCATTTATACGTGGCGGAGATGAAAAATAAAGTACCTCTTTCACTCCTTACTGTTCCACTCTTATTGGCTGACCAGATGGTAACTGCCCAATTCTGTAACCCTTCATCGTAATCATCGACGTGATTTTCGAGGTTTTAATAATGTCATGTCAACGCTTAATTTTGATATATATGTATATATAATACTAATGACAAAATTATATTGGTTTTCTTAGACGTGGGAAGATATAATAAAGTCATGGTTGTCGTGTGAAACATCAAACCTACCCAATTACCGACTGAAGCTATTTGAATTCTTAATGGAGATTTGAAAATCCAACAATTTATTTGAATCAATCATAAGGGTAGCAAAATATAACAAATAACGTTTATGTGAATCATATATACACATATAATGTGGCCAAACCACAATCTGAAGAACTACGAGGCAGTTGAGAAGTGGCAAACATCTGAAAGCAGAAGACACCCAAAATTTGGAGAGCATTTTGAACCAGAAGGTGAACACTCTTTGATCACATCACATCACCATATAGTATTCTGATTGAGAAAGCCTAAATTTTTACACAAATCTCTACCATCATTTTCCATCTTCCCAAACTCCCAGATTTTGATATGACCTCAATCACCAAATCCAGACCCAATTGAGCCCAAACCCTACAATTCTTCGTCTGATCAACCTACCCGCCCAATTAAAATTGTTGCGAAGGATTTTTTCGGGGTCTACCTCGCGCTAATCCAGGCGGCGTGGCGACTCCGTGTCCCAACTCTGACGATGCGTTGCCGTCGGAAATGTCGTCTTCGGTCTCGGCGGAGACCGCGGTGGCAGAGGGCACCACAGAGAACAGGGGTGGCACCCAATTGGGAAATCCGGAGTTGGGATTTCCCCCGCTTTCCGACTTGGCAATTGAAAGCCCGAGCGGGAAAAACCCCCAGCAAGTGTAATACGATTCATTACCCTGCACGACCGGCGGAAATGACTGAATCACGGCAGCGTGAAACGCCCGCCGGCACTTCTGACACCGGAGGCAGCAGCCTTCATACACAATTGGGTACTCGTAAAAGATGTAGCAGTAAGGGCAGGCTGTCCAAAAGCTAGACAGTTGCGAACTACTTCCAGTACCGCTCCGCCCAGCGACGCCAGCGTCGGCTTCATACTTGGCGGCGCTGGGTGCTGTCCCACTTCCGCCATCGCCTATCGGATTCCTCCGAACGGGGAGCTTTTTTGGATGCCGGAATCGGGCCTGGGCCGACTTTCGGTCCAATTCTACCATGGAAGAGAAGCTGAGCTCGTTGTCGTAGAGAGCTTTTTTCGATTTGTCGGAGAGGACGGCCCAGGCGTCGGCGACGAGTTTGAAGGCGGCGGCGGAGTAGTGGAATTTGTTCTTATCAGGATGGAGGAGGAGGGCGAGGCGGCGATAGTTCTTCTTGATGAGATCTACGTCGTCAGTTCGGCGATCGACTCTGAGGACGGAGTACCAGTCATATTGGTTGTTGATGCGCTTCTCCGCGGCGATTAACACGTCGGCGATTGCTAATATCTGATCTGATCCTTCGAGTAGAGGTTCCGTCTCCTGTACTAGGATGGCGAATTCGCGAGAACCAGGGAAATCTCGGTTGCGAAGGAGGTTCTCGGCGATTCCGAGCAGGCGCTCCGCTTCCTCCCTGGTGGCGCCGGAGGCAGAGAAAGTTGTGCCGGCATCTTCCTTGTTCATCTCTCTTTTGGTGTTTTTGGTGGAGGAACAAAAGACAGAGTGGAGAGAGAAATGTGGTTTCGGAAAGAGTAATGTTACTGTAGTATCATATTTTTTATATTTATGGAATAGTTAGTATTATTGGCATGGTCTAACATCAGATCAGCTTGAGTTGTTGCGGGCGCCCATAAAATTTTAACTTACGGTGGGACGAAAGGGAATTCCATCAAAGTATTAAATATTTGAATAATTAGACTGCTTATAATATAAAAGACTAAGTTACTGAATGACTGTTTGGTTAATAAATTCGAACTATTAATTCTGAAAAATAGTTATATAAATTTGTTGGGTTCCAATATCTGGGGTAATACCCGGGGTCCCTAAAAGAATGGGCTAGGGGACAAGTACTTGACCCGGGAAGCCCAGACTGTCGGTTTGTCCAAGACCGCGAAAGGTGTAAGCAACTCGAGGACATTCCGCAATGGGCCCAAAAGCCTTTAGGAAGTCAGCAATGCAGTCAACGACCGAGAACTCTCTCATCCCGTCCGAGAACAAACACGATATGGCATCTAGTACGCGGACTCATCCAAAGGCTGATAACGCCAGTAAGGGACGAGGATTCTCCCTGATGTCCAAGAATGTCAACTCAGTTTCACAGTTATCAAAGGACACGCAACCCATGCGTCACGCCACCACCATAGTCAGTAACAAACCCCAGAACATGCCTTGTCACTTCAAGACTGATATTCCTGACACAGTATGGCCGTTGGCGGCATTGACAGCTAGTTTCTTGCACACACCAGCATGCCTGACACAGTACGGCTGTGTGCCCTGCCACTCTGACACGTCGGGCGTGCGCCTACTGTGACAAGCCTAGGCGGCGTGGTGCTGCCATCCTAGCGCCAGTAGGGTGACCGGCTGTCCACTAGGCCATTTGTGTATATATACAAGGCTTGTGTGCCCTTGCCTGTATAAAAAAGAGGTGTGTGCTGCCAAGTGGATTTGGAAAGCTTATGCCGTGTCTTTGGAGTGAGCCTTGAGAGAGTTGTGGGCAAGCTTTGTTGTAAGGATAGAGTGAGAAATACTTTTAGAGAGAGATTGTACACTTGAGATTGTTTTCTTTACGTTTGAGCTTGCGTAGTTAACACTTGTAAATAATCTTTTTATAATGTATTTTTTCGTGGTTTTTTCCTTAATTGAAGAATGATTTTCCATGTTAAAATTTCGTGTGTTCTCTCCCGTTCTCTATCATTGTTTTTCTTATCCGTCCGAGAGCTCTGCACTGTGTTATTGTCTGAGAGCTTTTTCCTCTCGGTCACTGTGCCCTCCGTGTTTGCGCCAACAAGTGGTATTAGAGATTTTAGTTTTTTGAACGGTGATCTTGTTGCTGGCTGCGATGAAGGTTGGAAGCAAAATAATTTGCTTGAACGGATCAAACTTTGACACATGGCAAAGCAAGATGTCAGACTTGCTTTTCGTAAAGTTCATGCATAATCCCGTTTTTGCCATAGAAAAGCTGGCGGTAAAAACGGACGAGCAATGAATGTTGGAGCATAAGCCAGTGTGCGGCTTCATTCGGCACTTCGTGGATGACAATATGTACAACCACGTTCGTGGAGAGACAAACGTCAATATGCTCTGGGAGAAGTTGGAAAAGTTCTTTGCCTCCAAATCTGAAAATAATAAAATTTATCACTTGATGCGGCTGATGCAAGTCCGGTACAAGGATGACTCATCTGTCGCCGACCACCTAAATGAGTCTCAGGGCTACGTGGACAGGCTGACTGGTGTGGGAATCAAGTTCGAGGATGAGGTCCTCGGACTTTGGTTGCTAGCAACTTTTCCGGACTCATGAGAGGTTATGAGGATCACCATAGCCAATACAGCCCCCAACGGCGTGGTGACTTTAGAGATGGCCAAAGGAGTTGTGCTGAATGAGAAAGTGCGACGGCGTTCTCAAGGCACGTCCACCTCTCAGCACTCCGAGGTCCTTGTTACCGAGTCCAGGGGAAGGAGCCGAGGACGTGGCCCAAAGTCTAAAGACAAAGGGCGGAGTAAGTCACGTTCTCGGTATCAAGACATGGAGTGTCATTATTGTGGCAAGAAAGACCACATCAAGAAATTTTGTTATAAGTGGAAGCGTGAAAACGTTGGCAAGCAGTGGGGCGAGAAGAGACGAGGAGAGGAATAGTTCTTGGTCTATGCTGTTACAGGAGGTGATCTTCTTTTAACCTGCGAGTTTGAAGACTCTGTAAATGTAGCTGAGCAGGCTTCTGACTGGGTGGTAGATTCTGGCGTGTCTATCCACATCACGTCCAGGAGTGTTGAGGATGGGCAATATGGAGACGTCCGAGATTATTGGACGAGGTGACTCTCCTTATTGACGAACACTGTAGCCCGACTGATTTTTAGGGACGTCCGACACGTCCCTGATATTCGGATGAATATCATCTCAGTAGGAAGGCTGGATGATGAAGGCTATTGCAGCGTTCTTTGTGACGGCAGTTACAAGTTGACGAAGGGGTCAATGGTCATTGACCGAGGAATAAAGGCCTCAGGCCTTTACACAGTAAAAGCCCCGGCCGAGGTGGCAGAGGTGAATGCTATAGGAAGTGTGGAGTCTTCGGGCCTGTGGCACAAGAGAGTCGGACACATGAGTGAGCGTGGCATGAGTCATCTGGCGAAGAAGGATCTCATCCCGAAGATGGATGGAGACAGGCTGAGGACTTGCCCTCATTGCATGGTGGGAAAGTAGCGCAGAGTCTCTTTTCAAGGAGGCGTATCTGGCAAGAAGTCCGAGGTTTTGGAGCTTGTCCACACGGATGTATGTGGTCCCCTCTCGGAGAAGTCATTTAGAGGAGCACAATACTTTGTGTCCTTCACTGACGATTGCTCAAGGAAGCTGTGGGTGTTTCCTTTGAAGACCAAAGATCAGGTTGCAAAAACTTTTGAACAGTTTCGTGTCCTCGTTGAGCGAAAGACCGGGAGGAGGTTAAAGGCCGTTCGGTGCGATAATGGCGGAGAATAGATTGGGACGTTTGATGCCTACTGCAGAGCTCGCAGTATCAGACATCAGAGAACTCTACCCAAGACGCCACAGTTGAATGACGTGGCCGAAAGGATGAATCGCACCCCGATGGAAATGGTCAGGTACATGTTGTCCAAGGCTAGACTTCCGAGATCTTTTTGGGCCAAGGCCTTGAAGGCGGCCACTCACGTGATCAACCGGTCACCCAGTAAACCTCTGGACGGGAAAGTTTCAGAACGAATTTGGACCGGGAAGGAGCCTGCGTACAACCATCTTCGGACGTTTGCTTACAACTCCTTTGTTCAAATTCCGAGAGATGAGAGGACCAAGTTGGAGCCAAAGACAAAACAATGTGTCTTTCTGGGCTATGGCGAGGGCAAACTTGGATATAAGCTCTATGAACTAAAGGAAAGGAAGCTGGTGCGGTCCCGAGACGTTGTCTTCGTTGAGGACGAGACCATCGAGGACATTGGGAAGGAGCAGAAGACTCAACCTAGTACATCCTAGATGAACAGAGTTGATGCTAATGCTGTCTGTCCAGTGCCTGCTGAGTCCGATGTCGGCGGATCAGGTGTGGCAGACAACCATGGTGAGGCTGTTCCAGCGTCTTAGGATCAAATTGAAGATTTGGCACCTCCACAGGCTGAGGTGGCCCCTGTGAGACAGTCATCCAGGGAGAAACGTCCGTTCGTCCGCCTTCCAGCAAGTGAGTTTGTCCTCTTCACTGATACTGGAGAACCAGAAGATTTTAATGAGGTTATGCGTAGCGCTCAAAAGGATAAATGGTTTGAGGCCATGAAAGAAGAGATGACCTCTCTTCGTAAAAATCATACTTTTAAGCTAGCTAAATTGTCCAAGGGGAAGAAGACCCTGAAGAACAAATAGGTCTTCCGGCTAAAGGCGATCGAGGACATGAGCAAGTCAAGACATAAGGCACGGCTTGTGGTGAAAGGCTTTGGCCAACGGAAGTGTGTTGACTTTGATAACATTTTTGCACCTGTTGTAAAAATGTCCTCGGTCCGTGTAGTGCTCGGACTGGCAGCGACGTTCGATCTGGAGATAGAGCAATTGGATGTCTGGACAGCTTTTCTCCATGGAGATCTAGAGGAAGAGATCTACATGGAGTAACCAGATAATTTTGAAGTTAAGAGAAAGGAAGGACTAGTTTGTCGTTTGAAGAAGATCTTATATTGGTTGAAACAAGCTCCGAGACAGCAGTATCGGAAGTTTGAGTCTGTTATGGTCGGACGAGAATATCATAAGACTGCTTCCGACCACTGTGTCTTTGTTCAGAGGTTTTCAAAAAATGACTTCGTCATCATTCTTCTTTATGTGGGCGATATGCTGGTTGTCGGATAGAATAGTGCTCGGATCAATGAGCTAAAGGTGCAACTGGGGCAGTTTTTCACCATGAAAGACCTCAGTCCGGCGAAATAGATTCTGGGGAACAGGATATTTTGCGACCGAGGGGACAAGAAGTTTTGCCTGTCCCAAAAAGGCTATATTGAAAAGGTGATTCTGAGATTCAATATGGAAAGCTCCAAGCCTGTCAGTACCCCATTGGCCAACCATTTTAGGCTGAGTAAGTATCAGTATCCGTCCTCGGACACTGAGAAGGCGCGCATGAGTAAGATTCCTTACTCTTCGGCCGTTGGTAGCTTGATATACGCGGCCGTGTGTACGCGGCCGGACATTGCTCATGCGGTTGGCCTTGTGAGCAGATTTCTTTCAAATCCTGGGATGGAGTATTGGTCCGCGGTTAACTGAATTTTTAGATATCTCCGCGGGACCTCCAAGGTGGGTTTGCAGTTTGGAAGAGAAAAGCCTCAGCTGATTACGTACACAGACATAGATATGGCCGGGGACGTTGATTTTTGGAAATCAATGTCCGGATACTTGGTGAAGTTTGCGGGAGGGGCAGTCTCCTGGCAGTCCAAGTTGCTGAAGTGCATCGCTCTCTCGACTACGGAAGTAGAGTTTATTGCCGTGACCGAGGCCTGTAAGGAAATGCTCTGGATGAAGAGGTTCGTCCAAGAATTGGGTCTAAGGCAAGAGAAGTACGAGATCCCTTGTGATAGTTAAAGTGTGATTCATTTGTATAAGAACTCCTCATTCCATTCGAGATCAAAGCACATTGACGTGCGTTGTTATTGGGTGTGAGATGTTTTTTATGATGGGCAACTATCAATTGGAAAGGTCCGCCCGGATGACAATGGCTCAGACATGTTGACCAAAGTTTTATCAAAGGGAAAGCTGAAAGCTTGTTGTGACATTGCCGGTTTGACTAACTTCATTTCCACTCGATCGTAAGGGAAAGTTTGTTGGAGTCACTCTCGAGTGGCACTTATGTCCGCAGACTCCGTTGGAGAAATGTACGAGGACTTTGATGATTGGTCCGAGAAGTCTGTCATCACTGGATGAGGACTAGATGTGTCATATCTGAGAGGTTGCTGAGGACATGGACGAGGACCCTGGAAGTATAGGCATTGACTCTATCTTCGTAGGCCTGCTGCAGCCGCATTTTGCAGGGGGTTGGTCACCTACTCTGATTGGATGCTGAGGCAGTTGCAACTTCCTAGATGTCAGGCCTACCACTCTGGCACGCCGGGCGTGCGCCTGCTGTAACAAGCCTAGACGGCGTGGTCCTGCCACCCTAGCGCCAGTAGGGTGGCTGGCTATCCACTAGGCCATTTGTGTATATATATAAGGCTTGTGTGCCCTTACCTGTATAAAAAAGAGGAGTGTGCTGCCAAGTGGATTTGGAGAGCATGTGCCGTGTCTTTAGAGTGAGCATTGAGAGAGTTGTGGGCAAGCTTTATTGTAAGG
Organism: Nepenthes mirabilis; assembly: GCA_025585075.1. Classification (NCBI taxonomy): domain Eukaryota; kingdom Viridiplantae; phylum Streptophyta; class Magnoliopsida; order Caryophyllales; family Nepenthaceae; genus Nepenthes; species Nepenthes mirabilis. The sequence goes on from JAODPA010114475.1 coordinate 18,843, forward strand.
ATAGAGTGAGAAATACTTTTAGAGAGAGATTGTACACTTGAGATTGTTTTCTTTACGTTTGAGCTTGTGTAATTAAAACTTGTAAACAATCCTTTTATAATGTATTCTTTCGTGGTTTTTTCCTTGATTGAAGAAGGATTTTTCACATTAAAATTTCGTGTGTTCTCTCCCGTTTTCTGTCATTACTTTTCTTTTTCGTCCGAGAG